>JAKTVV010000002.1:0-300451 GCA_030581715.1 Petasospora mississippiensis | reverse complement strand
TCGTTTTCTGGTTACTGGAAGGTATAGAGAAGCGAAGATATGACGGTGTGGCCGAGAAAGTTCTGCGTTTGATCCCCTGCATATGTAATCTACATATTAGGAAGCCTCCCTGAATTTTCATGCTAAGTGCTGTGCGTTGAAGTGTGGAGTAAACTCCGACTATCATGGAAACACCGAAAATGGGCTCATTATGATATCTATTGTGGATTGGTGTCACCCAGCTTGGAAGTCCCTTGATTCATGACCCTGAGAAGTTATCCGGACAGAAATCGCTGCCTGACATTGCCAGATTTGGAAGTTGGTTCTCTGTTGGATGGAAAATGATCCCTAGACAGAAATTTGAACAACAGAGTCGGACAAGGGCTTATAAATAGCTTAAACGCCTGTACTGTGACTATGAACTCTTGTAAGAACTCTCTGTTGCTTTACCAAGAAAACACAATGATTTTGCATTTCATCCCAATCGACCCGGTTCTAGATGATGAGCGCTATCCGCACAGCGATCCCAAATATATCGAGATTCTCAATTCCAAAGAGTGCTGGAAAGGATCTGCAGAGGGTAAGGCATTTGCTGAGAAGAGAGGTTACCGCATGATGAAGTACGCTTGTGGTTCATGTATCCAAGGCCATAGATCAGGTAGTTGTAAGCATTACTATAAGCCTTTGTTCTTTGTGAAGGAGAGAGGTCAAAATGTTCATACTCCTCACCATAAGTATATCCAACCTCTAATAGACCCAGATATCGAGCTTGAGTTTGCAAGACCTTTGATATGTGAGCTTACTGGAAAGAGCATTATCCAATGTGATTGCCGTAAAAGTCAAGGCGCAGATTGCTACAGTTTAAGGGGAATCATTGTTATCACTCGATTCCTCCCCCTTTTACCCTTCTACGTCGGTGAACAGGTGGTACTTGAAGCAAATGAGCACCTTGATGTCGTTAATTACATGGCTTCCTCTCTTGATAGACACCCTTACAGAAAATGGCAGGTGGCTACCGGGAACTTCGACCGCCCTCTTGCTGGTGGGTCTTTGGAAAACCAACTGAATAGAGATGACCTCCTCGCCCAAGAGGCCGAGTTTGAGAAGGCTATTGGTGAAGAGAGAACTATCAAGGCTAGAGAGTTCCTGAAGGTTGAAGAGGAGAAAGAATTGCTTTCCAAAGTGAAGAGGCAGAGGAAGGAGACCGAGAGAGCTGATCCTATCCCAAAGACCCGACTCATCAATACTGAGACAGAGATCAAATTCTATCCAAGACATAACTATCAGAAGTATGAGTCAGTGCTTGGTTGGGAGAACACACTTGAATCCTTGAGAAACCGACTCAAACATGAGTGTGAAAACGGAAGTGAGCAGCAGGAGGGGGCGATTGAGCGGTTCAAAAAGTTGATGGAAGTGAACAATCTGAGAAGAAAGAGAGGCCTTCCAATGCTTGAGAATCTTGAGGAACAAGACAACCATAATCAAGGTCATCAGCGTAACCCTGCAAAGAGATCCAAGAAGCAGATAAATGGCTCAAAGAACAAAAGAGCTAAGACCTCTACAGAGAGTTCACCTGTCTACCAGCTAGAAGAGCTGACTAGTTATAGCTGCTACTCCAACAAGATGGTAAAGCTTCCAGATAACTACACTGATGTGGTAGCGGAATCGCCCCAGACCCCAGATGATATCTTCTTCAACTCTGATCCAGCTTTTATAACGATTGAACTGGGGGAACCAAAACCATCTGAGATTCATCCAGTAGAAACTTTTGGACTCAGAACTTTTGATCCAGCATGCCAGTTACAGGAAAATGTTTCCTCTTTGGAAGAGTTCATGGAAAAGACTGAGCTGGCTTGGGCTACAGAGGGAGTATCTGATCAATACCAACTTGATATTTCAAAGGAAGAACCACAAGACTTTGGATATGTTGCGCAGGAAGAGTTGAAAGTGCTTTCAAGCTTCCCTGTGTCTTCAGAGTCAGAAACCAACTCCATGCTTGAAGACGTTCTAGCTGTGGATGAAACTCCTTCTACTCCTATCGTAGGAGCACGGTTGCAGCAGCAGCAACAGCAAGACGAAGAAGGAGACGTCTTCATCGATGTGAATTGCTACAACATTGAGGATTTTCTGGACATTTCTGGAGGACTTCTTTCTGAATTTGCAATTCCTGGGCCTTCTCTTGAACATATGTTGCCTTTACGTACTTGATTACATTTATTTTAGTGAATAAAATTCCTGAAGTTTTGACACGAGAAAAGTAGTACTACACGATACTTACTACTAGAGTCATTCATTGGTAGCAACATGCTCGTGTATGGATGTGTATAATGCAATTATTCATCTCGAGGATAGACAGGAACGTTCTGTCCATGCGGAATAGGATAAGTCTCACGATCATTTGTGATTGGATACTGAGCCAATTCCTCATCATCAAATTCTCTGTTTGTAGGGATAACATTTTGGTTATTGTTATCAACAAGCGTCTCTTGTCTCTCTTGAGATACGGGCGTCTGCTCTCCTTGAGGCAGCTTCTTCTCTTCAGAATTACCAAAGTTTCTCTCATAGAGATAGAACCCATACTTGCTCCAATCATGAATGTATTGTTGATTTTTATGCTGCTTCTTAGCAGCTGGGAAGAGATCCCATGCAAAGACAAACCAGAGGAATGTGTACCAGAAAGCCAGCACCCATTCAAAGACACCACTTGCATCGTTACTATCAACAGCCTCGAAGCAGATTGCAAAGACAGCGGCAAGAACAGTCCAGATCAATTTCAGGTAGAACGAAATCATGAACTTGTTCATGTACTTGTGGGAGACATGGATGCGCTGATAGTTCTTACCCATCTTGTAGTACTGCACCATAATTGCAATCATGGAGAAGAAGACAGCAACGATGAAGAATCCTAAGAAGACGTGATGCGCCCTTCTGAATTTTTTGATGTTGAAGCAGGCACAGAGTAGAATACCAAGCTGGCCAATAGCACCGAGGATGACACCGGCGAAGAGCGAATTACGCTCATCCTTCTTGAACCAGTATTGCAGCTTACCGGATTTTCTGAGCCTGTACTCTGTCAAGATTGTGAGTATGTAAAAGAGACCCTGCCAACCGGAACCAGAGATGAAAAGCGGCTGGAGATTGGTAGCACCGATGTGTGAGATGTAAACGGGATCTTGCTTGTATCCGATAAAAGCGTAGATTGGATGGCCTTGAACACCCCAACACGTCAGCATAGCAATGAGCATACCTGTCCAGGGTATCATGCCGATGATGGGTATGAGGAAGTAGTAGTTTTGAAGCCCAAACATTGTTTGTTATTCTTTGAGGGGACAAGGCGAAGAGTCGTGTGAGCAAAGGTTTGTGTCTGCCGGAGCGGGCGAGCGATGGATGACTTTTCGGTAATAAAGGGAAGAACTTGTGTATGTAGATGTCAGGATCAGGTTGTTTATGATGGAATTGGTGATGGTGGACGTAGAGTTTCCAAAACTTTGCTCTTATGAAATTGATGTTTGCTGTGCCTCGTTGTGGCACACGCATGCAGGCTCGGCTCTCGGGGCGATGAGTTTCCACGAAGTACGTCATTTTGCGAGGAAAAACAAGTCCTCGAGTAGATGAAAAAAAGCACTCATAGTCCATTGAGTACAATCACATGTTTGACCCCTAACTAGTTCAATTGAACCAAAAATGCTGGCTTATAGCACGTTTCCGGGCTTGCTTAGAGCCTATGCCCTGACGTTTCTTCGGCCGAGAAGCCCCGAACTCCGCCGACCATATCCGAGGGACAACACTAACTCAAAGCACGTGACTAGGTCGGAACTTGCTGTGCAGAGCGCGACGCGTAAACATTTGTTTGTTTGTGTTTGGAGATTCTTCGATAACCTCCTTTTATAATTAGCAAGCAAGCACAGATGTCACAGAAGTTCTCCATCACCGCCGGATCAGAAGGAAACAGGCGCAAATCGGTGTTTACCTCGTCACTGAACAACGCGTCCCTTTCACAGGCTTCGGCCCAGGCCATTGAGCTTGAGCGTCTCGAGCAGGAGATCACGTTGGCTCTCCAAGGAATCGACAAGTCCTTTGCGCACTCACACAAGATCATCAATGACAAGCTCATACCCATCGTGAAGAGGTATCACAGCGAGTCCAAGAAAGTGTGGGGTGGCGTCAACTTTTGGAAGACGTTCTTGGAGACGAGTGCCAATGTGGAGCTACGAGGCTATGAAGAGGCAGTTCAGACGGAGTTCGAGTCGTCGGAGACTGCATACGGCCAGGCAGATGTCTCTACGGGTGACTCCAATGAGCAGATGAGTCCTGTCAAGGTTACAACTGCTGGGACGAACCAGGATGTCTTGATGGAAAGCACGAACCACACTGCTCATGAGTTTCAGAAGAGGTACAACGAGCATCTGCATGGCTGGGACCAGGATCCTGGGGCTGGTGGCTCTACTTCTCACGGTCCAAGCGATAACCCGATCATGCCAAAGGTGCCCAATCCCAACGTCGGTTTCGACACAACAGACAGCATCCTGCCGCCAATCCCAGTGAGCGCCAACCTTTCCAACACCAACAACGGCACAGATGTGAACCAGACAACACCAACTCTCATCCGCACGAACACCGATACCGACTCAAGGCACTATGTGATGCACCACAACGGTGACACCAACTACAAGGTACAAGTCTCTCCACGCAAGAAGCATCCCCACGAACCAGCAGTCAACTCCCTCACGCCTAAGAAACCGGCTTCTAAGAAGAGGAAGTCCATGATTGCTCAGAAGTTTGACTCGTCACCGTTTGAAATCGAAACACCAAAGTTGATGTCGGATGTTCAGTTCAGTCCTGTGAAGAAGAATCAGTCGCCGATCCGTAAGCCATCTGACCAACAACAACGATCTACAGATGCAAACGATGAAAACCTGACACAGCGATTCCCAAACACGCCACGTTATGGGGCTGGAGGGAATCTTCTGCGCACACCAGGCCAAGTGAGTCGTGTCGCCAATCGATACAGTCAAAACTTTGAGCCGAACGAATCAGATCAACGCAAAGATCTCACAACAGCTACGATGATGCATATGGATGATTCTGAAGAGGTTGCAAACCTTTCCCCACCAGTGACACTCAATTTTGCTACTGCATCCGTTGCTCAACACATGAGAAAGACACCTGCGAGAGAAGCTGCTCAAAATATAGTTAAGGATATCTTGCACAATGTCAGCGGGATCAGTGATACTACCCACGAGGGAATCTATGACAATGGAACCACGAGTGCGTTACGTGAACCATCTGGGGAGAGTGATAAGGTACTGGAAGGTGGGTTTGACGAGTTTTTGGATGAGCCTCCACAGAAGGACAAGGAGCCTGACTGGAGTGATGAGTAATGTTTCTGCACTATATAGTTAACGGGATTTGTACGACGATTTACACATGTTTTACTATTTTTCTAATGACCTCTTGCTTGCAACGTAAAAAAAGTAGCCTGATTTATGGAAACCTTCTACAATAACACCTTGAGCTTCTCGATGGCATTGCATCATGATCATTTCATACTCATTTAGATAGCGCTCTTAGTGTGCCAGAAGCCCCAACAGAGCCAGAACCACTCCCTGCTTCAGACTCGCTATCAGAAACAGCTTCTTCAGCCTGTGAAACCTTCATACGACAATGTTTCTCAAGGACGGCCTTTAGCTGTCTCCTCACCACCGGCTTCTCCAAGACGTCAGTGAAGTAACCTGAAGTAACAGCTTCCTTGTAATAAGCAGTCAAAGCAATAATTGGAGTATCAGAGTTGACACTAGAAGTATGCTTCAATAATTTCACTATATCAATCACGTCCATCTTAGTCATTTTCAAAGCCGTCAAAATCACATCAAACTTAACTCCTCCAGTAGCTCTTCTGATTAACTCATCTGCAGATGTTACAGCGACAACAGCACATCCGAGACTTTCCAAATCCTTTTTCAAGGAGTAACGCATAATAGGAATTGGCTCACATAACAACACATCCAGAATCTGGACTCTCGTGTTGGAACTATCTGACATCCTTGAAGACTGTCTTCTCTTGTGGACACGTTGAAGCGCCGAAGTTTTGGAATCCTCAGTATCGGAACTGGATGGAGAGAAGTCTGAGAGGGTACGTTGGAAAATACTGGCTTTTGAACCCCTTGGTGCAAATGTTGGCGTTTGTGGTTTTCCTAATAGTCTTGTTGAAGGTGAACCCGAGTCTGTGCTTGGACTCGATCTACCAGACACTTCAAAGAAACTGTAATCATCAGTACCCGATGTTGGGGTCTGAGCAATATTCTGAGCACTGAAACTTCCCCTTCCTGGAGATTGTGATCTCATAAATGAGGCAGATGGAGAAGACGATCTCTTCAAGGCAGTTGGCGAAGAGAAGGAATAGTTTCTCGACCTCACATAGCCTGAATCTGAAGATGAGCTCGAGATACTGTTTCTGTGCTCCAGGTGTTCAGCTTTAATTCTGTTGACAACGTCCTTGTTTGCCTTATCCAATGCTGGTAAGTTTCTGAATTGGAAGGAGCCAAACTCACTGTTGTTTTCTGTCAATTTGGATGGTCTTCGCTCACGAAGATGCATTGGAATGGCAAGCGAGAGATGCTTCTGAGTAGGTGAATTTGAAGAATTGGCAGTTGATGGAGAGCCCAATGCGGTTGTGACGTTGGTCTGAGGAATCTTGGTTTTCACTGAAAGCGAAGGCTTCAGTGGATGATTCGACTGAGAATAATCATCATCTCCTCCAGATTCATCTTGTGAGAATTCAATCATCTCAGCACCTCTAGTCTCGAAATAATCTGTACTCTCCGGATCATCAATAGATGGAACAAATGAGCCTTCAGTCATGTATAACATATCCCAATTCACCGACTTCAAATATGGATGGTCTTTGATCTCCTGAGCACCAGAAGCACCCAATCTCTTCTTTGGATCCATAGTTAACAGCCTCTTGATCAAATCCTTAGCATCTGGAGAGCATATTGAGGCTTCTTCTTCAGGTGTCAACTTTGGCCAATCGATCTCGCCATTTAAAATGTTTTCAAAAACCTTGTCGGGAGAATGAGCATGGAAAGGAGGATATCCAAACAAAAATTCAAAGAGAATACAACCAACTGACCACCAGTCAGAAGCCTCATTCTCACCCGTACCTCTGATGGTTTCTGGTGAAAGATAATCTGGAGTACCAACAAACTTCTTGTTCTTGGAACTGTTGTCTGGGTTGAACAAGGCCAAATTCTTCGATCCTGATGAGGGAGAAGTAGATGCCGTTTCGTAGTTTGGAAGAACGAATGATGTCTGAGAGGAATTTCTGTGCATTGGCTTCAACTGTGGAGAGTCCCAAACATTTCCTTGAGAGCCGGAATTCTTGCGTGGTTCCCTTACTAGACTATCAAAGAAACTTGTAGTAGGACTAGAAGAGACACTAGGCGAGTCCGAAGTAGATAGGGCCAAAGCGCTGATTGAGTCTTTTCTTCTGGTATTATGTGTAGTAAGGTTGGTGGTTGGCTGACGGAACACCTCATCAGAAACAGAGCCAGCCTTCACTTCCTCCTGACGGCGAATCAAACCCATCCGTGAAAGACCAAAGTCTGTTAACTTTAGATGACCGTTGGAATCGATCAAAAGGTTATCTGGCTTCAAGTCATGATGAACAATACCCTTTTTGTGGAGATCCTCAACTCCAAGGATCACTTCAGCAATGTACTGTTTGGCCCACTCATCTGGAAGACCACCAAGAAGTTTCACCATCGTTGAACAATCGCCACCAGGCAAATACTCCATCACCATAAAGAGATGATCTTCACTTTGGAAACTGGCATACAATTTTGCAACGTATGGAGAATCAGACTGGGCCATCATGATAGCTCTCTCAGCCTTGACGTTTGTAACTTGATTTTTAGCAATCATATCAGATTTCCTTAAGACTTTGATAGCAAAGTAGTCTCCTGTGACCTTTCTTCTCGCCAAGAAAACACTACCAAAAGCACCTTTGGAAATCGGCTTCAGTACCTCATAGTCTTTGATACTTGGTGCGGTGGATTTGGACGCATGGACAGCAACAAGAAGAGGTGACAATGGGGGTTTGGATATACTCGTACCACCAGAGCTTACAGACAAGAAATTTTCACCAGTACTTGGTTTCTTCTCCATGGCTTCACCATCGTGTGCCAGAATCAAAGGAGATGAGATCGGTGTACCAGAGACACTATCAAAACCACCATATGACCGCGTGTTTCTCTGGATAGAGCTCATTGGAGAATTATGGAAGCCCGATGGTAGACCAGGAGATGGTTTTCTTTGAGGGGTGAGGATGGGGCTCTTTATTTGCAGGTCATGCAGTGAGCCAAATACCTCGCTGTCAAATGAGGTATCTTTGGGTACGGATTCACCTGGTGTGATCGATCTAGACGGAGAGAATCTGTCACGGCTATCCAGAAGCTCACCTCTATGGGCAAGACCGGGGCTTGGTAGGATATCAGTATCCATATATGCATCAGTGAAGATTGTAGATTGTGCTGGCTTTGGTTTTGGTTGAACGAGTGAAGAGTACTGTCTGTCCATCGTATTATCAGACGAGACACTACCGGAATGTGTGCCTTGTAGAGATGGCCTGACTTCGTACGTCTGGTTTCTGATATTTTTGACTGTTTCTGTAATCGTCAAAAGTACTAGCCCATCAACCTCATCCTTGATCTTTTGAGAATACACCAAAGAGCTCTTGAATCTTTCAACGGCGTCAATCTTCTCCCTTGCCAATGCCTTTGTATCTTCGGACAAGAGGCTAATGGCTGGATCCGACGAACCTGGAATCTTGGACCCGTGAACATGCATGAAGGCCTCTTGTGTGTTGGGCGAGAATTCAAAGGAGTTTGAAGATTCATCGTACTCACTTGGGTTGATAGAAATAGCCAAGTCACAGAGCTCTTGGAGTAATGCAAGGGTTTTGAAGGGGAATCTCAAAGTTGTCATGAAGGATCCTGATCTTGCTCTTCTGGACTTTGGAGTTGAAGCACCTGACTCTGGAGTAGGCGAGACTGTTGGAAGTGGAAGATCCTTGTACTCTGGAATCTCCTCAGAAAGACCCAGTGACTGTTTACTTAAAGCCTCACTGATGGAAGTGATTGTCTGTTTCTGCTCAACGAGGGCGTCATGGATCATCTGAATATCACTTTCACATTTATGTTCGTTGAAGCATAGCTGAGAGTGCCTTTCAAGCCACCAAGAGGGTACCTGCTGCTCGCAGATACGACATAGAACCTGTGGAGGGGGTGGTACTTCGTCCTCATTGATGATACCGAGATCAGAGAGATTCTGGAGATAGCACGAGAAGATCTCAGAGCCAAAGCCTAGGGATTCAGCGAGTCGTGTGGGGAGTTCAACATTCAGGGAGTTGGCAAAAAATGGTTTCAGAATCCACATGGAGTGTGTCGGTAAGTTGTTGTGGTCATGTATCAATATGCCTTGCCCTTCGAGCTCGATAACCTCGCCATTCGTTGAAATGGAGCTGAGGGATTCTTGATCATTGGCAGCATCCGACGTTGAGGAGTCAATATCCTCATGTGTAGTAAGATCCGCGCTTTCATCTTCCTCTTCCTCAACTTCCGGGGTCATATCATTTGTAGCAACAACAAAGCGAACTCTATAGCTTTCGTCATCTGTCATCATGATCCTAATGGCATCAACAAACACGTTTTTGTCCTCTTGCGAGCCCAGAATGATGTTCGATATAGGGCGGTTAACAATCTTAGAGATGCTCGTGCCAATAACAGAAGTCCACGCTTTACTCAGGTGCTTGACGTTGCCGTCCATGTCCAACTCGAGCAAGATGCTGGGGTTCTTGGAGCTCGCTTGGACCAAGTCTTGCTGGGCTTCCAGGGCGTCCACTGGCCGCTGTGAGGCAAACTCTGTAACACTCTCATCCATCTCGTTGTCAGCATCGCTGACGAGCACAGTAGGCGTGGAAGACCTTGTAGCCATTGCGTTTGCGGGCTGTTGTTGTTGCTTATACAGATAGCCACTGAGTCAGAGCGTAGGCGCAGCGGAGGAGAACAGCGGCTCGCGAGCAGAAGCAAGAGAGCACAGAACGGGATCGAATTGGCAGAGCTGATACACAGCAGGAGGGAGAACGAGGCTTTGTGCTAAGTGCTTCCGCTGCTGAACCTTTGTTGTTGATGTTTCCGCTGCTACCACCGTTGTGTTGACTCCAGATTTTCTGTCATTGTTGAGCGTGCCAATAGCCGAGGGGAAGCGCGAGACCTTAGCCTGGAGGACCAACAGGATGAGCCATAAACAGAACACGAACCTCCAGCTTTGGTGATATTGCTGTTTTCAGTGTGCTAGACGTGTCACAGAGGATGGCTGTACCAGTGAGCCCCGAGAAGAGGCGAGTGACGCGCCACACGCGGGCCAAGGAGGAGGTCAAAATCGATGACTCGCTATTCAACTTCGAGGAAGATCCTGGCGTCATCAACCCGGATCAGCCCATCTTATTGGTCGACCACGTCGAAGGAGGTACACCCCTGCCCATTGACTTTGAATTTAGCAGAGAAAAAATCCAATTAAAGACCAACATGGTCGATGCGGATGCCACGGACGACGCCGGACAAGGCCCGGTCAAGCGCGGTCGAAGTCTACGCAAGTCCACTATCAAGAAAGTGTTCCATGAAGACCCACTCGAGGATGAGCTTTACTCAATCTACCACCGTCGAATGGAGAAAGAGGAGAAGAAGATGATGAACCGAGACCGTGAAAAGCTATATACTGAAGCTGATAAAATGAAAAACCAACTGGAGGCCCTACAGCAGAACGACTGGACAAAGGCGCTGCCGATGATCACATATATTAGAGACATCAGAGACATTAATGAAATGAACGAGAAACGAGAATGGACTATGAACTCACTTCAACTACTGCTAGGGAAGTTTGAAGCTTGGAAAAAACAGGAAGATCGGGTTTTCGGGAAATCGAAAAACTTCACGCCGCAAGGAGACCACCAGCTTAATGATCTAAAATATTACACCAAGCTCAATCGGTTTGACTACATTGGTGAGAGTGAGACGGATGAGGAGGAGGATAATCTCTCATTGACGGAGATTAAGAAAAAGAGATTAAAGAAAAGGGCCAAGAAATTCGGACCCACAATCAAAATCAAGTTCGGTGATATTATGGTTGTTGCTGAACCGTTCAAACATCCAAGAATCGAAAACACTTGAATAAACGCACCATTCTTTTAATCGTCTGATAAGCAGATGTTTGTGCTAGTTGATCTACATAATCTTGCCTTGGTCACAGTAAAATTGTACACAGAAAGAAATACATCAAATATCAGCGAATGACTTACCTTAATCATAATCTCTGTTGGCATCCTCTCTGGCAGCCTTCTTATCCATCTCATCCCAATCCTCACCTTCTGACTCTTCATCATCACCAGAGAAGTCGCTTCCAGAGTCATCACCACCTTCACTGTAATCCTCTTCACTCTCAACGTCCTCATCGGACGGGTCGAGGTCACTGGCTTCATACTCAGACTCCTCTTCACTTTCAGTACCACTCTCATCATCAGAATCACCAGCAAGGAAAGACCAACCACCATCCAAGAAGAACTGTTTTGGATCAGACTGAAGCGTCTTCATGATCTGGGCCCAGTTCAAATTGATGGTACTCTCACTATATGGAATATCAACATCTGTCAACCACGACTTCACATCTTCCAAAACTTCCGTTGGGATAGTGTTGATGTGGACAACTGGCTTCTTGAAATCTTTGAAGACAAATACCATATCGAAGTTCTTCAAACCGAATTGGACTCTTTCAAGATGGGCAACTTCAACGTCTTCCAAAGTGACGACCAAAAATGGAGGATCAATCAACTGAACCAAACAGTCTCTTGTAGGCATCAAGAATGTAGAAGCTCTGAAAGGAACACCATTGAAACCTAATTCTCTAAATGGAATATCCAGATCAAAAGCACCACCGGATGCCTCAGCAATAAATTCACCGAACTTTCTGAACTCTTTATCCAAAGCAGCTTTTCTTCTTCTCTCCTCTTGCTCTTGTTCCAACTCATCATCGTCACCATATCTTCTTCTGGCACCACCTCTTCTAGCACCATTGGTTTCATCAAATGCAATATCGGAAGCTTCTCTATAGAACTGAACATCAAACGTCTTCTTCTTACCGATGATCAATGGTGTTTTCAAATGGACGTGAATGATGACAAACATCTCATCTTTACATGGTTGGAAGAACAAGTGCTTGATATTCGAAAATAGGACATCAATCTTCGAATCCATCTTGAGTGATGACTGATATCTCAAACCGTTCTCATGGATGGACAAAGAACCTGGAACTCTCTTTGTATCTGGCATTGGTCTGGCAAACACGTTATCCAATCTTCTGAGTCTTCCTGGCTTAGCTTCAATCAATCTTGCTTGAGCAACAACATCGGCCATGTTCTTCTTTTCAGCTTCTCTCTTGACACTTTCCTTTTTCAAGTCGGAAATTTCCTTGAACACTTGAGCCATATGATCGTGATCCTTAGATCTCAATGTGATGTTACGAATGAACTGTTTCTCACCGTCATCTTCGTATGGCATCTCATCCTTCTTAGAAGTGTTACCACCGACACCCGGGGAGTTGAAGTTCAATCTTAAGAGGGTGTAATCACCCTCGTCACTCTTTGAACCGTTTTTGTATGAATTGATATGGAATGGAACTGGTCTTCCGGAAATCGGAATCAAGATAGTGCTCGTCTTGTAGTCGACATGGATTTTGAGATCCTTCACCATTGGAGGAATTTGTGTTTCTCTCACGTACGACTCATACTTTTTGAAGACAGCCTTACGCTCGTTCATGTCAGTACCACTGGTCTCACTGAATCTCTGAAGACCTTCTCTCTGTCTCTTCTCATGCAAAGCCTTCTGTATCTGTTTCTGACGCTGTTCATCACTCTCATCATGGTTTTTGGTCTCAGTACGAAGCTTTGACTTCAAAATCTTTGAGTTCGGAGCAGAAGAGGAAGAAGCTTCTCTCTTTGGTTTGACATCGTCAGACAGATCAATAACCTCCTTCTTGATGTTTTCAGTCTCATCTTTGAAGTAGAAGGAGATGTCAGATCTGTTCTTGAGGTACTCAGTCAACAAGTGTGCCTTACCATCCTGAATTTTAACGGTGTCAGATAAGAGCAAGGAGTAGGTCTTGGACTTGGAGTCCTTGGTTGTAGTGTTTGTAAGATTGTGGAAACCAACAGTGACATCGAATGTGGCTTTCTCTGGAATGACACGCTCGTTCTTAGCATTAAGCAAGAAGGTAGAGTCTCTGAACTCAAGACCAATCAACCAACCGACGTTTTTGGTGAAGTGCTTCTCCAACTCTGGTCTCTCGGACTTGATGAAGTCAAGAGTGCCGTTGTAGACTTCTGAGCCCTTAGCACCTGGCTTGAGAAGACTCAACACCTTTTTCTCAACAAGAAGGAGAAACTCGTAGTTTTTCTCAACTTCCTCAGTTGGATCAATCAGGAAAGTTCTTCCAATGTTGGAACAGTACGATTTGTATCTGATACCCAAAGAAGCAACGACAACACCACCGTGCAAGTTATCGTCGGTGGACTGTGCGCTTGGCTTCAAATCATACTTGCCACCACTCTGGATGATAGGTGAGTAGCACCAGTCGAGTTGTTCAGGATCAAGCTGGTCACCGAGCTTCTTCCGCAACTGGTTACGGAACTTGTCCTCATCGATCTTTGCCTCGACTCTCTCAGAGAGCGTGCTGTGTGAGACCTTCAGTTCCTCATCAACAATGTTGACCATTTCATTTTGGAAGAAGTCCATGAACTGGACACTGCTCTTAGCAGCCACCTGTGCGGTGTTCAATTCCTTGTCGTCCTTGGTCTCGATGCATTGAGATAGCGGAGCAGTGACGTCAATCAGCTCCAAGTCAGCTTTCACACCATCCCAGATTGGCTCCCATTCTGTCATGAACTTACCCTGGTACTTATCCTTCGGGAGAATACCAATCTTGGTGTCCTTCTTCAACTCAACCAGTAAGTCTTCGAACAATTTCTTGTTATGTTCAGCATCTTTGGTACGGGTCCAAACCTCAACGGAATTGGACTTCACACCGGCTAGGTACTTGGCCTTACCACCTGACGTGATAAAGATGACTCTGTCCTTGGTGAAATAGATAACTGTCGCTGGGAACTCGTAGCCGAGGATCCAGGAGTGCAGGATGGATGATTTCTGGTACGGGTTTTCTTCGTCAGCGGAACCGATCACGACGAGCATAGATAGGGCGCCAGCAAATTCGTCTTTCTCAATCTTCTTCTGGATGACTGACACCCTCTTCTTGAAGGCAATAACATCAACCTTTGGCTCAGACATGGCTTTTCACACGCGTTGTCCGTTCTTCTTCCTGTTCTGTGGCAAAGTGACGATGTGCGCGGAAGCAAACGGCGGCTTCTATAGGGGGTGTTAACGGGACGTGGAAAAAAAGGGGGCAGAGCAATATGAACAGCAGCAGAAGTCAAGCTGACTTTTTGGGACTAGTGAACTTCTGTTTTGTGGCCTTGGGTGCCTCTCTCATCGAATTCAGCTGTACGCGTCTAATTTTGTTCCGCTTTCTAGCCCGTGGACGCGACAAGACGTGAAGGCCGGGTAACTTTCGCGGAAACAAAGTCGATCTGGCGCGAACGCGAACCCGTCGCCAACGTGTAACTCTCAGAGGTCCAGCTAGTGCCTCATTTACCAGCAAAACTTTCACCAGAACCCCAAAACCTTCTTCAGAAAGACGTGTTTACAGCTCGTCTCCACACAGAGAACACACACAAACCGCTTTCTACCGCAGCCGCCCGCCCAAAGCCCGCGCAAGCCCCACACAAACAGACCCCTTCCGTCTTAGCGCCAACTACACGCAAACACACAAACAAAACCGCACAATGGCTGACGTGGACGAATACGCCTACGATTACGATTACTTGTTCAAGAGTGAGTTGATTTCTACAGCGGTGCGCTCTCTTTTCCCCGTAGAGGACCATTTACGGGGATCGCCAATGGATGAGAACGCTTGCTATTTTCCCGCATTGCAGTGAAGCTGTTACTAACGTTACACCCCACAGTCGTCTTGATTGGTGACTCCGGTGTCGGTAAGTCCAACTTGCTCTCGAGATTCACCCGTAACGAGTTCAACTTGGAGTCGAAGTCCACCATCGGAGTGGAGTTTGCCACAAGAACACTCGAGATTGAAGGCAAGAGAGTCAAGGCCCAAATCTGGGATACTGCAGGTCAGGAGCGTTACAGAGCCATCACAAGTGCATACTACAGAGGATCTGTCGGTGCCTTGATTGTTTACGATATCTCCAAGTCTGAGTCCTACGAGAACGTCAGCAAATGGTTGAAGGAGCTCAAGTACCACGCCGATGAGAACGTTGTCATCGAACTTGTGGGAAACAAATCCGATTTGGACCATCTTAGGGCAGTCCCAACTGAGGAGGCTAGCCACTTCTCCGCTGAGAACCAACTTCTTTTCACAGAGGCTTCCGCCCTCAATGCGGACAACGTTGACTTGGCCTTCCAGCAGTTAATCAAGTCCATCTATGGAATGGTGTCAAAGCACCAATTTGACCTGTCTGACTACTCCGGTCCAAAGCCACCAACCGGCCAGACCATCTCTTTGACCCCAACACCAGGTTCAGACTCATCTAAGAGCAAGAACAATTGTTGTTAAGAAGATTCTATACAAAATGGACATGAAGCATAATGTTTGATTAGAGAAGGGTGCATTTTCTTTTCTCATCTTCCCTTTTTATCTTTATCTTCCTTCGGTTTTTACGTTCTTGACGATGTGGGGTGCTACCTATCCACTACTAAGTCACACCTTTGTCGTATGTGGCTCGGATGAGTTTGTTGTTTTCGTACTTCCTCCCTATCTCGTTCCTCCCTTTTTGATGTTGAGTTATTGGTCTTCGATGTGTTTTATGACCTTCCAGTCTTCCATGTGTTCGTGTTTAAATAGTTTTATGGAAACAGTTCAAAAGCAACCGGGATTGTAGAAAACTTTGCAGTCTCTTAGATGACGCGTAATGTTCCCAGCTTATTCATTTCTCTACGAACTACAAGGCGTAACATGCCAATATCAAGAGCTGAGTCTCGACTGTTCTACAACAGTAATAAAATCATCATTGGGCCATCACTATTAACGTATAGACTCTCCCTTGTTTTTTGGCATCAAGGAACCATAAACCTACAAAGTTGCAACAAGATCAAGCCTTGAACTCACCATCGTCATCATCGTCATCGTCACCAGTTTTACCTTCCTGATCGAGCTTTTCAGCAGTCTTGGCATAGTCGATGACCTTACCTCTTGTTCTTCTACCAGTGGTGATGATGTTGGATGTATCGATCTCCGCCAAATCATCCTCATCTGCATCGTCATCCTCCTCAAGCTTAGCGTCCAGCTTGTCATCGTCCTCGTCCTCGTCGTCATCCTCTTCCTCTTCTTCTGGGACGTCATCGTACTGTCTACGACGTCTTTTCTTCTCCTTCTTGCCTTCACCATCGATCTTTCGTTTCTCTGTGGTCTCGGTGGCTGGCGCCTCCTCGGCAGCCGGTTTTTCAGGGGCAGATGGAGCTTCTGTCTTCTCGACTTCCTTGACCTCAACTGGGGTTTCCTTGACTTCTGTGTCAGACATTTTTGGCGGTTTTATCAATGAATTGAGGGTCAATTGATGATTGAAGAAGTGCGTGGAGTTGAGGAAGAAACGCGGTTATCCCACTACGCGTGTGACAACCGTGGAAACGCCCCGCGAAAATTTGCCGCCAAAATCGCCGTGGCCAAAATTTGTGCTGGGCTTCAGAAGAGCTTAGCACTTTGTGTATTAGTTTGGGCAGATACGAAGAAAAGACACAAAACAATGGTGAGTTTATTCCATGTACTTAAGCTGAATGAAAACGCTTACTAACACACGACTTAGGCTCCAATCACTCAAAAGAAAGCCAGACTGGTGCGTATTTTGAATTGTCAACACACAATTACAAACATCTCCATCAAACAAATACTAACAAAACAAAACAGACAGACATCATCAACTACAGAGTAAAAGTGACCACCGTGGACTCTCGTCAGTTCATCGGTGAGCTTCTCTCTTTCGATAAGCATTACAACCTTGTGCTTGCCAACACAGAAGAATTTAGACTCACCAAGAAGTCATTACTCTCGCTGAAAGATCGTGCCAACAAAAAATCCACAGAGCCCGAATCATCACTGATACAAGAACAGAAAAGAACATTGGGATTGATTATCCTGAGAGGCGAACATGTGATATCCGTCACGATAGAGGCACCCCCTGCAAATGCTGCACCAAAGCTGAAACAGTTGAAACAAGGCTCTGGGGTCATCAAACCGTTGGCGAAGGGTACTTCTGTGAGCGCTGGTGGGTCAAAGCTGAGTGGTCCAGTTCGTACGAGTGCTCCAGGCTTCACAGGGGCCCCGAGAAGATTCAACCCGCCTCCTGGTTTCAAAAAGTGATGGCGTTGATGCATGTTGATAAGAATGATACTGCGGAAACGTTGTATAGTAATGACAATGACCATTTCATAGGTAACACTGGCATGTTGTAGATTTCGCAGATATATAGAGATACACTCCAATTGTGACATCCATTGTCGAAAGCTCGACTGGGTCTTTTGATGATGTGGGGAACTCGTCCTGACACAAGATTGCGTGGGAATTGCTTATAGTTGGCCAGCCAGGGGCCCAAGCCATAGCGTCAACTGCCTCAAAATATATTTAAGTATTTGGATCTTTCAGTTGAAAACTAAGAACTACTTCAATATCTACAAATCCATCAGACTGACCTTGACAGGATGGCAGGAAATATATACATCATACATATATGATCAAGTTTCCCAGTCTGTGTAAGCCTTTGTAAACTGACATGACTCCCCAGAAAACATATCGCAGCACCGCCCTCAACAAAATCAACAGTACTCCGCAATGCATTGAGGAGAACCCGTTCTATGCGGTTCTTCGATCACTGGGTTTGTAAGTGACACTTAAATCTAGTCCACGGGCATCTCAGAAGTGCTCACGATATTCGGCATGGATAAGCCCTGGAGTTCAGGCGAGCATCGGAATAACACACGACAGAGCATACCAATAAAAGCACAAGACTGACCGGGATGAAGTGTGGAAATCATACCATCCGGCACATCAATGTTACCCGGCTTGTGAACAGCCTTGCGAAAAAGGAGGTGAGCTGCTGGCTTATGGGGTTATGCGTAGTCCGCCCTCTTGACTCAGTTCCGGCTCCAAACACCGATATTGCCTGAAAACTTCGGGTGAGCCTCGATAACAAAGGCACATAGGAAACCCAGCAGAAGACGTGATCTATAACATCTTCTAAACCTGAATCGTAAAGCTACACAAGCTTTAGAACGCTCTAAAAGTCGCACTATCAGCCAAATCACGCGGGGGTTCGGAAAAACCTCTCTTTTCTTTTTCCCCTTCAAAACCACTTTTTCCGGCTGCAGGCGTCTGGAGAGCCGCCCCAAGCGCAGAAAAGTTTTTCCGGAGATGCAGCTTCGCGAACACTAATAAATCAGCGCTCTCGCTCGCCACTTTTTTTTTCCTGAGAAGTGTGAGTTCTCAGTGGTGTTCACTATATTGGAACGACATCCACATTCTCCCGCTCCCCTCGCTCTTAGCAACGGTCCAATCAAGAAGTCAAACACACATCGTTCCGTTGCAATGCCAAACGAAGAAGCACCAGCTCAGCCAACCCAACGGCCTGAGGACCCAGCTCGTCCATATCAGTGCAACATTTGTAACAAGGCCTTCCACAGACTGGAACACCAGACCAGACACATGCGTATCCACACCGGAGAGAAACCTTTCCACTGCTCCTACTGCTCCAAGAAATTTTCCAGAAGCGACGAGCTGACAAGACACACCAGAATCCATTCCAATACCCGTGTTAGAAAGACAGGAAAGGGCGGTCAGTGTCAGACGGTCAACCAGCCAGTCACATACTACGTTCCACTCCCTGGCGATTCCCAGGTGACCTCTCCAACCGGGCAAATGTTCCAGCCACAGCTCCCTCACCAATTACCGCCTTACCCACATGCACCACCACAATCTCAGGGGCTCCAACTTCCACAACCGCAAGGCATGGCTCAGCTTCCTCCGCAGCCATTGCAGTCAATTTCATCTTCAACATCTCTATTCCAGGCCAACAAGCAGATCCACCTGCCAAACATCCAATCTCCACCAAAGATTTTGAAGTCGTCATCCTCCCAATCGTTCCAAACCTCCTCCTTGTTCTCAAGTTCGAACAACTCTTCAACGAAC
The DNA here is from genome assembly GCA_030581715.1 of Petasospora mississippiensis. NCBI lineage: Eukaryota > Fungi > Ascomycota > Saccharomycetes > Phaffomycetales > Wickerhamomycetaceae > Petasospora > Petasospora mississippiensis. The sequence continues at coordinate 281,116 of JAKTVV010000002.1, read as the reverse complement.
CTTTCCGCCCTATCGTCCAAGTCAAACTCCACAACGTCTCTCCACTCACTTGGATTCCATGGCGGTCATTTCAACGCCCTCTCCAACCTGAAGAGAATGACTCCAATCAACCCAATTGCATCTGCACCACCGTCCCTTCTCCGCTCTTCCAACTCATTGACTACGCTGTCGTCATTACACCCGCCAAGTGAGATGGGAGACCACATTTCGAAGAAGTCAAGACCGAACTCACCGCCAATGTTCCAGCTTAGCGAAACTCCTTTGAGTACACCATTGCAGAGTCCAAAGCTTGGTGCCACTACACCGACTACCACTGTCACGCTACCATCTATAAAGAGTCTTGATTTGCCTCATATGTGATTCGGGATGTATTTTGCTTAAGGTACTGAAATGTGAATAGATATTGGGTTCACAGTGTTTTTAATGGGTTTTGTTGTTTTTCCTTCTCATGTTTCTGTTTATTGATTGTTAATTTTTGTTTGTTTGGGAGTGTCCGTATTACAGGGCTACTTCAAGTTATTTGGGTTTCACGGAACATTATATAGAATAGATGATACATCTTAATGAATTTGTTAATGTGTAGTTGGCCGTGTCAATCGCTTCAATATGGGGAGTTCTGATCAAGCGTTGAGTGGCTGTGTCGGCATCGACCGATATCGGCCGATCACAAGATCACGAGATCGTAATTGAAAAGTCAACACGACGAGCGGTGTACCCCTTAACTTGTAGAGCACCCGGCCAGAAAGCTAGAGACTAAATTAAGAAACTTGCACAGCCCGTTTCTTCGTTATTCCCGGCTTAACCGTCTGGGAGTGGCTTTTGCAGCATGTGCCTGGTACTGCTCGCACCGTATAAAGTCCCCCGATTCGCCCACCCGAAGACAGCCGAACACCGTACACACCTTCTACTCCACTTTGCTGAGTTCTAAAGCCTTGTCTTCCCCCACAGAGGTACATTTTCAGAGCAATTCGTCCCACAGACAGATAACAACATCCTGGTACACTTTGTCCAGGATTGTGTGCACGCCTTACGCAACTGACCCGCGAGATAAACTTTGCGCATACGTTCATGTGTGCTGTCGACCAACGGTTGGGCTACATTACGTCGCGTCTGCGTTTGTGTGTGTCTAGCGGGAGGAGGAGCAAATGTGATGGAGTGTGGCTAATTCTTCCAAGTTTTGAGCAAGTGAAGAATGGTGTAGAACATGTACGGCTACCAATACACTAATAAGTAACTAGATATGCTGTGTGCGCTGGGGCTATCGGTACGGGCTTGAGGGAATGTCTAGCTGCTGACGCACGCAATAAATAACCTCTCCATAGCATATTTTTTCTTTTCATTAGATAACTTATATAGCAGTTGAGGAAGCAGTGAGCTTTTTGTATAGTACAAATATGGCTTACTCCATGAGAGTATGTTTCTGGGCATGGGGGCTAGAACTCACTCCCACAAGAGGTAGTATGTACCAAAGAATCAACAGGGTTGACAAGACAACAAAAAACAGTGAGGGAATTATGAACAGCATGAATAGAGATGTGTGTGGAGGATAATGATATTTGTGCTTTCAGTTGACGGTTGGGTAAATGATGATGCATCCAAGAGTACAAGAACTTTAAACGATGATAAAGGAATGAACAAATAAAAAACGGTAGTGAGCAAACAAAAACAAATCAAAAAACAACAAAGTAACAATCATAATTTCACTTATCCTTTTGTTCATCGTATGGCTGGGTTGGGTACTGTGGCATATATCCGTAACCACCATACTGCGGATACTGATAAGCTTGAGCAGAACCTGCGGCACCAGTAGTGGCGGCACCAGCTGTTGCAGAGCCTGTAGAAGTGGCGGCGGTACCAGCTGTTGCTGGAGCTCCGGAATATCCGTACTGGTATGGGTAGTATGGATAGCTGTAGTAGTTCTGTTGACCTTGCTGTGGAGCAGAAGTAGCCTGGGCTCCTTGTGCAGCCTGGCCGTTCTTACCATCAGCGGTCAAAGAGGAGTTTGACAACGAGGTTGGTGTCAGATATGGAGAGTTAGATTGTTTGACCTGTTGTTGAGACTGTGGAACAGAGCCCGATGACTGTGGCTGTTGTGGTTGAGTTGGTTGTTGAGCCTGTTGTCCCACTGGTGCAGGGCCTGGGACAGCGGAAGCTTGATAACCCCATTGTTGAGCAGCTGGGTTGGTCTGTGGTTGTGTTGTGGAACCTTGCTGGATAACTTGCTTGATATCTCTAACAAACAGTGGATACAAAAGATCAACGATTCCTTCTCTCTGTGCCATAGCCAAAGCCCTTTCAAATGGAATCCAAACACCTTTCAAATGCATAGAACCAATCTTAACCACATCACGAACTTTTTCGGACTTGAGGATACCATCTCTTCTACCTCTTGTCATATGAGCAACGTTCAGCAGCTTAGTACCGTTGATCATGTTGTTATCAGCTCTTCTGACAACGGAGACACCATTTGCGTCAACTTGGTAGCACAATGTCTTCTCATCTTCCCACATGGTGGTGGTGACTCTTGGTCTAGAACCAACTGGCTGGACTTGGCCAACACCGGAAGCGGTAGAAGTGGTGATGGCTTGAGTACCAGGTTGAGCTGTAGCGACAGCACCGGTGGAACCCGCAGCAGCGGCAGCAGCACCGCTGTTAGCAGCCATACCCATCATCTGGCCCTGGTACATTGGTGTGTAGTTCTGCACGTAGTTCATTCTAGAGTAGGAGTCGTAGTTCGGATAAACAGCGCTGACTTGGGCAGCGGACTGAGCGACACCGGCCTGAGCTGGGTTAGCAGTGGCGGCTTGGCCAGAGGATTGATAATATGGGTACTGGTTCTGGTATTGCTGCTGCTGCTGTGGCTGTTGTTGACCGTAGACCGGAGGGTAGGAGTAGTACGGATACTGCTGACCCTGCTGCTGCTGCTGTTGTTGTTGTTGTTGTTGCTGCTGGCCGTATCTGTACGGATCGTCGACCTGGCCGGTGGAGCCTGGGGCCATACCGTTTATCTGTGAACCGGAAGAGTTGACCTTCTGAGCGGAGCCAGCCTGAGCGCCGCCGTTGGAAGAGTTGTTGTTTTGGTTGTTGTTGTTGTTGTTGGTGCTGCTGGAGCCTGCGGAGCTATCCTCGTGAGAGATCTGAGTGGTTGAGTCAAGCGATTTCATTGGAGGCAAGGACATAACGAGCTGCACGATGTTTCTGTAAGGTAGCGATCAGCAAAGCAGGTTTGGGGGTTGCTTGAGGGAGGTGAAGAAATGGAGAAGATATATGTCGAGTTTGTTTTGAACGGTGGAGCGAAAGATGGTCCTGGACGAAGTGCGCGCTGCGCTGTGAAATATGCTGAAGCGACGGTCGGTGGACGGACATGAGACAAATTGCGGTGGGGCAGCGCCGGACACGCCGCTCCCGGCTGCAGGAACTGGACATCTGGTTGGGCAAGCGGCCAATCATAGCGCGGTACAGTTGCTGGCTACTGCGTCATCGTTACGCTGGGGACAGACAAGTGCAGTGGCCCTACAAATTAAGTTCGGGTGGTGCCGAGGTTGTCATGGCGACTGGTTCTAGGTGACGCCGTTGGAGGGGACAGCTCTGAGACAAAAGGCTAGGAGCTCCGCTAGTTGCTGCTGTACAGAGCTCTAGAACGTCTCGAGAAGTGGGTTTTAAAAAACATCAGAGAATAGGACTCTCAGTGCGAATGGAAATATCACTACAAACCCGAGTTTCCTTGCGCAAGGATCGTGGCTAACCCCCAGAAAAAAATAAATAACAGAATGCCTCTCCATATCGAGAAGCGTCCGCTCTTTTGCATCGTGCGCGCAAAGGAATTTTTCGAGGTTTCGCGGCATTTCTGGTTAGCCGGAGAGGGGAGGTGGCCTTGCAGAAATCTCTTCAGGGCAAAGGCGAAGGGCAGGCGAGCCGTTGTGACACGCTGCAAGTGGCGAACCAACAATGGTCAGGGCAGACTGGGGTGTCTGGAGTATGGTGTTTCGAACGGTGATCGCTATACTGTTGTTTCCTGTTTGTGATCCGTAATCGTCCCACACTCCCAAAGGAGTCATTGAGGATACTTTCTCGCGCTGGTTTGTCCCGATTTGGATTTGTCCCAAATTAGAACGGTTATAGGACAAGGCCCGAGTGTCCAAAGTCCGAAATCTATAACCGCCAGGAAAAACTCCCTCCTGGTTGAGAAGGGAGCGGGAGCAAGAGATCCGGCTTTGCAAGGTCTTCGTGTGATGGTAGGTGTAGAGAGATTAAGGATTCCTGGCCGAAAAAGGACCCTAGCTACCGTACACAGCGTCTCTGCGATTCTGTGCAGCTCACGCTTCGGGTATACGCCTCCACTTTTCCTCCTTCTTCCGAGGCGGAGAAAATTCAGGAAAAGCACCTAATTGAACTGTGTGACACAGCCTTTTTTTGGACATCTGAGACAAAGCCCCAGTCCAATAAGATTCAAGGAAAGAAAAGTCGCAAAGATGTGGTTTCTTTTGCCTCCTCATCAGTTGACGTCCAGCCGGGGCCACCGGTTCTGGACAGGCACACACACCATCGGATGTATCAGAGAGTTATGGGAAGTCACAAGTGATTGACCGGAAGCACAGAAGTAATTAGACGAGAAACAGCGCTCTCTGAAGAGACACTAACGCTCCAGGAAGCGAAATCGCACAGACCCTGTGCGCATAGGCGCTGTACCCTTATCGTTCCATCAACGGCTAGCTTACTTTGGGGCCACGCAGACGACCTTCTTCGGATCTTCGCTACAGGGGGGAAAACTTCGTAGACATTTACACTGCTGGAATGTGTTGTTTTAGGACCTGAGTATCCCATAGCCGCCTCGCGATGTCGGTTCCTGGGAGAGCAAATGGCTTCCACTAATGAGCTTCGAAAAAAGGTGGGACCTGATCATGAGGCTTTACCGGCGCAAGATCCATGCGCTTGTCGGTTCCTGCTTACAAGCTCGCCCTAACGCTTCCTCACGGAAGAATACGCAGTCTGATGGGGGAATTTGGGGCGGGGGCCCGACCTGTAATGAACAGACATTTCCTTTAACTCGGAAATGCTACATAGAGGACCTAGTTGCAAACCACTCGTTCCTGGCAGAAAAAAACTAGAGACACATGTGTGGCCGCTGTATCTATTGTTTTGCCTTGTGCGCCTCGGCATGTGTAGAAGGGATCTCGCGTGGCCGGGGATGGGAGATTTGCTGAGAATCCTACGCCAAAACGCCAACACCAAGGGGCTGGAACGTACAAAAAACGCAACTGGGGGTATATTCCGGTACTGGGAACACACTCTATGATGTTTTATAGACCATAAAATCACAGTGGCGCTTGAGATCTTGCCTTTTCCACCAACAACCCCTTGCGCTCGCTCTGCGTCCCAAATCCGAAGAGTTGCACCCGCTTGTGCAGCCAGGACAACGCACAGAATGCAACCCGCGGAAACTTCAAAACAAAAGGAAAAGAAAAAACAGGGACATCGAACGTGTTCGCGGAAAGCGGTAGGCGCAGCAGAGTAAACAAACGCGCTTCTTGCTTTTCAACCTCGCGACGCGCTTCACTCTGTTTGCGCTCCATCGTGACGCGCCTTCTCTGTGTGTGTTCACATACAATCGATATCAACTATCCACAAGACCCCACGCGTCTTCTGACCCATCCCATCTCCCGTGACCATGTTCAGAAACACCAAAAGAAGAACAGCTGGCCGTAAGAACTTCGATAATCCCGTGTTCTCCCACAGCACCGTCGACTCTTACCTCGATAGTGTGTACAACAGCTCGAAGCTCACGTTCTATACCCTCCCACCCACTGGAGAGATAACTCTTGACGAGTTTGAAACATGGGCCATCGATCGTATCAAGATCCTCAATGAGATCGAGTCCTCCCTTGCAAGAAACAAAGGCTATAAAGAGATCGAGTCTGCGGTGTTGCCCATGATTCAGTCCAAGCTCCCTTTGAACTCCGTGAACCCAGAGAAGCTCAACAAGGAGAGACAGAAGGACTACTACTCCCACTTCATCCTAAGACTGTGTTTCTCCAGATCCAAGGAACTCAGAGAGAAGTTTCTCAAGAACGAGACGATCCTCTTCAAGATTCGTTACAACAACCTCACATCCTCGGAGCAACAACAGTTCGTCAAAAATCTGGATATGCCGTGGGAATACATTACAGAGGAGGAGAAATCCAAACTTTCATCAAAGCTTTACGCGTCAGTTGCTCCGTCACTTGCATACTCTTTGAACATCACAGATGAACCACAAAGAAAAGCCTACTTCGCTCAAGAGGACTTCATAAAGATCCCCTTCGAGTACGTCACGGATCTTCTACCACAACGTTGTATCTTTCTATCAAGAGGAACTGCCTACATTCCCAAATTCCAACAACTTCAACTACTGCTCAACGAATACACCGCCAAATTGAGTGCTGCTCTCATCTCCACATCACACGCATTCCCCTCATTGGACGAAGATGACAGAATCTTGCCAATACTTACACACCTGTCATCTGGTGCTCTTTTAAACCTGTCGCAGGACGAGTACGGATCTTCCGAGAACAGTTCCGATATCAATGCTATCAGTGTTGGTTCTAAGGAAATCGTTTCTCAATTCCCATTATGTGGTCAACACTTGATGGATGGGTTGAAAGCCAATCACCATTTGAAATACCACGGTCGTCAACAATTTACTTTGTTTCTCAAAGGTGTTGGACTCAATCTCGAAGATGCTATGACTTTCTGGTCAAACGAGTTTACAAAAGCTATGGGTATGGACAAATTCAATAAGGAGTACAAGTACAACATCCGTCACGCTTACGGTATGGAGGGTGGTCGTATCAACTATAAGCCGTGGGACTGTCGTACGATTTTATCCAAGCCTAGACCATCCAAGTCCGATTATCATGGTTGTCCATATAGAGACCTCGCTGCTGACGCTTTGGCTACTAAGATGAGAAGTATGGGACTCGAAGAAAGAGATGTCCAACAGATTCTGGAGATGAGCTCAAAAGGTGAGTACACTAGTGCTTGTACTAAAGTTCTGGAGACAAAGACCGGTGGTGAGGTCACAGAGCATGTTACTCATCCAAACTTGTTCTTTGACAGAATGAGAGCTCATACGAAACAGAAGCAACAGGTTGTTTCCACAGACGCCTGAAAACTCGGGGATACAATCCCGTACTATTTTCTCTTGAGTGTATACTAGTAATATTTATGATTGAGTGCTACAATTTCCCGTCAGATCGTAATCTAGTGGTCATATCATTTCATGAAGATTTATGTACATTGTGAACATCGCATGGCTCACCTTTTCTGTGTTGTAGTCAACTATTCGTATCAGCAAGACAATTTTTACTTCTTTTCTTTGTCGTCTATCACACCACCTTTCTCAAATGGAGCATCTTCTCTGGCTTCGTCGAGCATTGGAAGGATACCTTGTTTGGCTAAAGCGAGCTGTCCTTAAGTTAGTATAACATTCTACCAGAGTAGCTATATGGGACAACATACATCAACGCAGGCCTTATAGTCATGCCACAAGTCTTCACACTCGTTATGAAGAGACTTTCCTTTGAGAAACTCTACCGTGATAGTTAGTACCGGCCTTACAAATGGAACAGCTTGGTGACAACTTACTCTCAGAGTACCAGTTATTGAAACACTCGTCGTACTCCTTCTTAGCAGCGGTGCACTCTGGAGCAAGACTTGAGGACATAGCGTTACCCATACCGGACTTTGGCGGTCGATATCTGCGGTTTGATGATGTGTTTTTGTCTTTTGAAGAACTCGGTGCACAGTTCCGAGACCGAAATTTTTTGATGTGGGTTCATGGTGGCCCTACCATTTTTGTCTTGATGCGCTTTATGACATGGAGCTCACGGTGGTGAGGTTTATACGGGTTACTTTCTCTTAATTTTGGATTCAAATGCAAATGTGCGATATTCAAAGGAATTGGTATCAACGATGGGGAAAATGCGTGTTTTGGGTGTCAAAAGCACACATTGAAAGAAGTTCGTTGGCGCAACATTAACTGGGCTTTATCTATGCACGGTGGTGATTTCCCCTTCTAAATATTTCCAAAGCTAATAACATATAATACATACTGGTGTACCCTTTCAACAGCTTGATGTACCGTGGCAAGACGTCAATAACCGGCTCTACTCATCGCAGCACCCTCTGGGTCGCTCACTGGCCTAACTTCTGGTAGTTTGATGAGACCTCTCTTCTCTTTGATTCTCATCTGTGTCAGCTTGAGCAGCTCATAAATGACATCTAAGATTGGTGTCTTAACGCCATTAGCTCTTGAGATCCTCAAAGCGTTACCCAAGATCACCTCACACTCAATCTGGTTACCTTTACGAAGATCAACCAACATGGAAGGAGCATACCAGTCACCGTCATCACTGTGATACATCACTTTCTTCAGAGACGGCTCAAGGGTAACCCCGTCCGAAGCAGCCATAGCAATGACTTCGTCCATAGCTGGGAAGATCAAGCCATCGGCTGCACCGAACTCATGGAGTCTTCCGACGTCGAGATCGGTCACTGTAGCGATTGTGTTGAAGACAGCGTTATAGACCAGCTTTCTCCATCTAGTATACTTAACATCTTTGTCTATGAAGCACTGATTCTGCTCTTTCTTGTAGAGAGAGACAAACTCCTCTGCTTTGGCCATCTGCTCCTCTGTCGAGTGGAATCCATTATCGAAGTAACCAACGGCAAGAGAGTCACCACCGGTTTGGTTAATCTCTCCATGGTAGTTTGCAGAGCTGATCATACTGACACCTGAAAGAACGATGTGCTTCGGGAATCTCTCAAAACATGCCTTCTCAATACCGAGTCCGTTCTGTTGTAGAACGATGACAGAGTTTTCAGAGACGGCATCAGCATAGATATCTTCAACGTTATTGAGATCTGGGATGTTCTTGGTTGTCACAACGACATAATCGAAAGGCCCATACTTCTCCCGTGCCTCCTTAGTGGTCTTGGCGACATGGTCCGGTCTCCACCCTTCAATGGTTCCAAAGTCTGGCGAATTGATCTTATATCCTCTCTCAATGACGATATCGTAATCGGAACGAATCACTGAAGTGACTTCACAGCCTCCAAGCTGAAGGGTATACGCGGCAACGGTGCCGACACCGCCCATGCCCACAACAATAACCTTCTTTGCCATTGTAGAACGTCGGATAGTGAAGCTGAGAGTTGCCAATTGGGAGGTGAAGTGAGAAAGAGATGGACAACCTTTGAATGGAGATGAGCAGCAAAGAGGCAGCCGAAGCCGAAGCAGACCGTAAACGGAGTACGTGAGCGAGCGCTTCCGCGAATGTGTTCTATATCGCTTGGCAGCAAACTCCGCGAAAACCGGTATGCGCAACATCTGTTGTCTTTTGTTGGGACCACAGTTCCAGGAAGCTGTCTGGGGATTTATTGTACTATTTTGATTGTAATTCATAATCCAAGCACGAAAGGAGTATACTTGATATCCACAGCTTTGAAACAGGCGAGGTGTTTGATACGATGGATATTGACTACGTGAATACAGCCCGTAAGTGTTCTGATCGGGCCCTTCTCACTAATGAGCTTTGCCCCAGCTTCTCCACTGAGAATCCTGAAATTAACACAGATTACATCTATAGACCTCAAAGCATTCGAAAGAGCATTAAACGACGAATACACACCCATACAGCTCGATGCAAAGACCGATGTGGACCTAACCCAGAGAGTTGTAGGGTCACAGGAGCTTGGCGCCACCGTTGAACCCGTGGAGAAGATAACGTCTAAAAACGATTGGGCCCCGATAAAGAAGAGGGATACTAAAAAGAGAAAAAACAAAGGCAAGAAGGATGAGTACTTCCAAAGTTGGTCGTATAAGGCACTGCGGTACCCGATTTTGATACCGATACTACTATGGCTATCATTCCTAACGGTTATGTATTTCTTCCTAAGGGTCTACATTGCTCTGTATGAACGGTACTTCCGATGGACAGGCAAGAAAGGGAAGCTCAGAAAAGTGTTGAGGCAGAGTAAAAACTATCAGGAATGGGCTGAGAATGCTAAGAAGCTGGATGATTACCTTGGCTTGTCCAAGTGGAAAAGGAAGGAGCATTTTTACTACTACGATTATGATACATTGGCCGTCACAGTACAGAAGCTGAAGACACTCCAGAAGGATAAAAACCTTGAAGAATTGATCCTTGTCCTTCAGAGCTGCATCAAAGCAAACTTTGCTGGAACTGAGAATCCACTGCTATATTCCCAAACTTACTATGGAACAAAGATCATCGTGGAGGAGTACAACTCCGAGGTTGTCAAAGCCCTGGATCTTGTTATCAATGACTCCACCATATCTCCAGTTGCGAAGAAAGCACTCTTTAAATCGCTGAACAAGAACTTTGGCAAAACAGCTCTGTGTTTATCCGGTGGTGCCACTTTTGCATATAACCATTTTGGAGTCATCAAGGCACTGCTGGAGAACGATGTGCTTCCAAACATCATCAGTGGTACATCGGGAGGAACGATTGTTGCTGCCCTTGCCACTACACGCACCAATGAAGAATTGAAAGAGTTGCTGAAACCGGAGTTGGCAAAGAGGATCACGGCATGTGCCGATGGCCCTATGACTTACATCCCTCGTTGGTGGAGGACTGGTGCCAGATTTGATGCTGTTGATTGGGCAAGAAAATCCACTTGGTTCACTATGGGTTCTATGACTTTTAAGGAGGTTTATGAACGCACTGGTAAGATTTTGAATATTTCAACAGTTCCTGCGGATCCTCAATCTCCTGTGATCCTGTGCAACCATGTGACTGCTCCAAACTGTGTGGTGTGGTCCTCGGTATTAGCATCTTCTGCTGTACCTGGTGTACTGAATCCTGTTGTCTTGATGATGAAGGATCCGAAGACAGGTGAACTTGTTCCCTTCAGTTTTGGTACAAAATATAAAGATGGTTCTCTGAGAACAGATATTCCAGTCGAGGCATTGAACACCTATTACAACGTCAAGTTTTCTGTGGTGAGTCAGGTCAATCCGCACATTTCATTATTCTATTTCGCACCAAAGGGATCAGTTGGACGTCCTGTTTCGAGATCTAAAACAGGACTGAGAGGAGGGTTCATCGGTGCTGGTATTGAGAGCTTCATCAAGTTGGAGAACAGGAAATGGCTACAATTGATTAGAAAGCTTGATTTGCTACCTCACATAATGGACCAAGATTGGTCGAACGTTTGGCTACAGAGATTCAGTGGCACTGTGTCTATTTTCCCTAAACTCAATCCATTTGATTTGAGATTCATCTTGAGTGACCCCACTGAGAAGAGATTGGAAACTATGATCAAGAACGGTGAAATGGCTACCTACCCCAAACTGTTATTCATCAAACACAGACTGAACATCGAAAGGAAGATTGCCGAAGGCCTGAAGAAGTACAAGTCCGCTACGAAGGAGGTTGCCGTCGCAGGACGTACCGGTTGCAAAGGGGAGTTCGTACTCAGTGACTCTGAAGATGAAACTAGACACACCTACGACTTAGACGCTGGCATCGCCAATCCCTTCCGGTACCAGATGAGGTTCGATGAGCGAGACGACAACAGTGATGACTCCTACGAGGATGAGGACGAGAACGAGGCCGATATGAGCGCCGAGATCATTGACAAAACCGAGGAGAATGAACAGAGCTCTGGCCTTGGCGGCCTCATAAGGAGACGAGGAAGCGCATGGTGGTGAATGATCAATGCTATGCTATCGGGTGTGCTTGTAGTCGAGCGATGAGAATTGTGTACTCTCTGAAGATCGGGTTAAATAGTTCTAAGTGCTCAAAAGCGTAGTCTATCGATGGGTTATTGTAGGAAACCACACTCTTTATATAGCCATAATTTGAAGGATGGCTGCATTTTAGTTTGTTCATGTTCTATATCCATGTTACTATTGGTGCGCTCAGGTTCTGGAAAAGCGTTCTTCGCGTCAGCGCAAAACCCTTAGATCACCACTTCTGAGTGGACAAACAGCCTCCAAAATGCCTCTCAGATTCCCCTCAAAGATCACCGTTGTACTGCTCGACATTGAAGGCACCGTGTGCCCAATAACGTTTGTCAAAGAGGGTCTTTTCCCGTACTTCCTCCGCAAACTGCCGGCGGTGCTCTCCGAAGAGAAGTACCCGCTTGACGCTTCGAACTCTGCCGTCTCCTCCATCCTCGTACAATTCCCAGAGGAGAAGAGGGCCAACCCTAAAACTCTCAGCGAGCACATTGCCGACCTTGTGCAGAGAGACGTGAAGGAGAAGACCCTCAAGGCGCTCCAGGGCCTTGTATGGCAGGGAGGGTACGATTCTGGCGAGATCAAGGCACCACTCTACAAGGATGCGATTGAGGCGATCAAGAGCTGGAACAACCAGGGAAAGGACGTGATGATCTACTCGAGCGGAAGCGTCAAGGCCCAGAAGCTCCTGTTCGGCCATGTGGACGTCGACGGGGCCAGCACAGACATGAACGGGCTGCTGAAAGGCTACTTCGACATAACAACCTCTGGCTACAAGTTCGAGCAGAGCAGCTACGAGAACATCCTCAGAGACATTGGGAAAGATGGAAACGAGGTACTATTCCTAAGCGACAACGTCGCTGAAGTCAAGGCAGCGTTGGCTGCTGGGATGAACTCTCTCGTCGTTGTCAGGGAGGGTAACGCACCGGTGAGCGACGAGGACAAGGCCAAGTTACAACTGGTTGAGCATTTCGGCGACATTGACATTTAGAAGCACGTTTAAATAGAAATATGAGCTTAATGCCTATAAAATGAGCTAAAGTCGGGAACTTCGACGTAGATAGGCCGAGCAAGCGAGGGTTAATGTGCCATGAAAATAATGCCCCGCAGTACAACAAACAGACACATCCACGGGGGTTCCATATCGGGATCTATCACATATAAAAACGCCGTTTCCGGTATAAAACCACCACGAGAACATGCTCCTTCTCCCCAAATCGTTCCTGCTGTCGCTTGTTTCGGTTGTGCTGGTACGTTGCTGTCTCTGCGAGTCCCCCACGCTTATCTCTCATACTAACATGGAGCCAGAACCACATACCACCCTTTGCTTGGCTCTTCATCGACTTCATCTTCGATATATCCACGTTCTGGATACGGAAGCTGTTTGAGTTCTGGAACAGGAAGAGCCCCACATCCATCGCTAAGCAGAAGCTTCTCACTGCGGAGACATACGAAGACTGGCTCGCTGGTGCTTACTACCTCGACAGACTCACGGGCTCAGACTTGTGGAGACACAACTTCAGCAGCACCAAGTACGACTACAGACTGATCTCTGAGAGACTGAAAGACCTGAAGGATGCACGTGAGGACGGTGATGTTGACCTGCTGGTGAAGCTGTTCAGAACAGGTGGCTGCCTGAGGAACTTCGGTGGTATAGCCGAGAGGGAGCTCTTCAATCGCTCCTACGCCGGAACAAAACTGTTGATCGAAGACTACATTTCTGAGGTGCTGCACTGTTTGCATTACCTGGACGAGGCACCTTTTAGCCAGCATCAACTCACTTCCAATCAGCCCAAACTGGACTTCTTCCACGATGCGAGACAGGCTTTCGGTTCCACGGCATTGGTACTGCAGGGTGGTTCACTGTTCGGTCTTTGTCACATCGGTGTTGTCAAGGCTTTGTATTTCAATGGCTTACTACCCAGAATCATCTCTGGAAGCGCAGTCGGTGCAGTTGTTGCTTCACTGATCTGTACTCTAACGAATGAAGAGCTGGCCAAGACACTCGTTGACATCCCCGAGGAACTCTCGACGATTGATAGGCTTAACACAGATGTTGATGAGAGGTATGGCTCTGTTATCCAGAACGTGGTGAGCAAGGGCTACTCTCAAGATATCTTGGTCTTCATGAAGTACGTGAAGGATCACATTGGAGATACAACGTTTGAAGAGGCATATATACACACGGAGAAAATCCTCAACATCATCGTCCATCCAACAGACAAGTCTATCCCATCACTATTGAACTATGTTACGGCTCCCAATGTGGTTATATGGTCCGCTATCTACGCCTCCATAGGCACTGGTGTCTTGTCCGATAATGTCTCACTATACATCAAGGACCTCTCAAATCGGGTTGTTCCCATGAAACAGTCCTCCTCGACAAAATGTATCTTCTTGACGCCACAGAAGGCCAACGAGAGACACAATGCCGAAAGCCCATATACAAGAGTCACAGAGCTCTTCAATGTCAATAACTTCATCGTGAGTCTCGCCAGACCATATCTTGCGCCATTGATTGTTAATGACATAAAGCACAAGACCGGCTGGAAAGCCAAAAGAGTTCTACAGAGACTACTCGGTTTGGAATTACAGCACAGAGTTGAACTCATGGATCGAACAGGTTTATTATTCGGATTTGTGAAAAGACTGGCCGTTGATGAGAAGACTCCAAAGAATGCGAGTGAAGTGACAATTGTCCCCGAGTTGAAGACACTGGTGAGTGATTTTGGAAGGGTTTTCGATGTTCACCGTACTCTGGAGAACATCCCATACTGGATTCTTGTTGGTGAAAAGAGTGTATGGCCTGTGTTACCCATTCTTTGGACCAGATGTGCCGTGGAGTTCACGCTTGATGACTTGTTCAACAGAAGGAAGAGAAGACATGCGTTGACATAGCAGGCTAATCAACGGAAGAACAGCTTTGTTTGTTGGTCAACTAGGAAAAGATATTCTTTCTCAACGATTTGTAGAGATTTGAACGGGATTGAACCTCTGGAGATTGTGAGTGTCCCCGTGACATCTTTGGCACGACCCGTATCGAGTGGACGCAATGAGATATTGAGCTGCGTGCGATGAAGTAATCTCATGATGTAGTCTGAATGCTTCTCCTCTGGTGATCCAGGATGGACCATGTCGCTCCCAAACAGTTCTTTGTCAGCAGCAGAGAAGAGGAACAGCGATGATGAGGCTCTGTGGAGTTTGGTGACCTCTTGGAGCAGTTGGACAGGCGTTACGGTCGTGGAAGAGAGTAGAAAATCGAGCCCTTCGATGAGGATGACTTTCCGTTGTGATTTGTAGCTTTTCATCTGCTCAATTACACCATCAATTGTCTTCTCCAGTGTTTGGTAGTTGTTGATCTTGCCGAAAAGGTCAGTGAAGAGGTCGATGAAATGGAACGAGTCTGTCAGTTCGACTCCGTTTTTCTTCAAATCTCGCACGTAGAACTTCTCATCGTGGAGCAGTGATATTAAAACAACGTCCGATGCCAGACGATCCCTCTTGGATGGCTGGTCGTGGTTCAAAAAACACGTCCCATTAAGAGCGTTCTCGGTGATGGCGTTGATGAGCCAAGTGGCAGCAGTGCCTTGAGTGTGGGTTACCAGCGCAAGCAGTCTCTCCTGGAGGGCTGGCACGATACTGTTGTCGCTGAAGAAGGACAAATCCTGTTTTTGGGTTGTCATTTGTGCGATATTAGCGGCTCTTGGAGGTGTTTTCATGGGTAGATTACCGCCATAAAGAGGCTCTATAAACGAGTTCGCGAAGTTTTGATGGAACGCCCTACAGCGAAAACTTTTTCAGCTTGCAAACAGAGTGCTTTAACCTCATCACAAGCGAAAACAGCCGCAAATAACCCCGTAAAGATGTCCCTCCCAGCTCTTCCAGCCAGCTTCGGTGCTGAGAACTTCAAGGCCCACTCCAAGTACACCGCTCCAGTCCGTCGTCCAATCGAGCCAGTTGGCCGCTACTTCCTCGCCCACGCTTCCCGTGCTCTCAGAGGCCACACCTGGTCCGAGTACGAGAAGATTGAGGCCGAGAAGAATGTTGCTGTTGTCGATGAGACCAACGAGGACGCCGATCTCGGTGATGAGGAGCAGTCTGAAGAGCTCCTTGCGCACGACCCACGTGACTGGAAGACCGCTGACTTGTATGCCGTCTTGGGTATCTCCCACTTGAGATGGAGAGCCACTGAGGACCAGATCAGACGTGCTCACAGAAAGCAGGTCCTGAAGCACCACCCGGACAAGAAGGGTGAGAACAACCTGAACGCTGACGGTTTCTTCAAGATCATCCAGAAGGCCGTTGAGACCTTGATGGACCCTGTCAAGAGACAGCAGTTCGACTCTGTCGACGACAACGCCGACGTTGCCCCACCAGCACCAAAGACCAAGTACGACTTCTTTGAGGCCTGGGGCTCATTCTTCGAGGCTGAGGGTAGATTCTCCAAGAAGCAGCCAGTCCCATCCCTCGGTACCATTGACTCCTCCAAGGCTGAGGTTGAAGCCTTCTACGACTTCTTCTACAAGTTCGATTCCTGGAGAACATTCGAGTTCCTGGATGAGGATGTCCCAGACGACACCTCAAACAGAGACCACAAGAGATACGTCGAGCGTAAGAACTTGGCTGCCAGAAAGAAGAGAAAAACCGAAGACAACAAGCGTCTCTTGGAGCTCGTTGCTCGTGCTTTCAAGGAGGACCCACGTATGAAGCTCTTCAAGGAGGCCGAGAAGAAGGAGAAGGAGCGTGCCAAGTGGGAGCGTGAGGCTGGTGCCCGTGCTGAAGCTGAGGCCAAGGCCAAGAAGGAGGCTGAGGAGGCTGCTGCTAAGAAGGCTGCCGAGGAGGCCGCTGCTGCCGCTAAAGCCGATGCTAAGAAGAACAAGGAGGCTGCTAAGGCTGCTAAGAAGAAGAACAAAAGAGCCATCAGAAACTCTGCCAAGGAGAACGATTACTTCGGTGACGCTTCCAGCGCTGAGGCTATCGACTCCGACATTGGCTTGTTGATTGAGTCCTTCGACGACATGCAGTTGCAGGACGTTGCCACCAAGGTTGCCGGTGCTGATGCCAGTGCTGTCAAGTCTGCATTGGCCGATGTTGCTAAGGAGATCACCTCCTCCGGCAAGCTCCCAGCTTCTGTCCTCAAGTACTTTGTCTAAAGCGGTTGTATAGATAGCCAATTAGATTGAGAGTGATGTGTCTGTAGATTGGAAATCCGTATGAGTTAATCGTTTTAGTCTAGACATTGGGCAATATATAAGGTACGTCGTCAACTGTTTTAGCCTATCCGTTGGCTCCATGATTGTGGCATAGATTAATGTTCTAGCCAAAAAATTGCTTGGAAATGCCTACAATATATATATAAATCCTAGAAATCAACTGCTATAGGCTACAACTATTGGCCTGGGAATGGATAAGTCACTAGTGTTCTAGTTGAAAATGGCGTATGGATCAGTTGTTCCACTACATATTGGCTTGCAAATGACAGAAATGGTGATGGTTGAAGCTTAAACACTGGCTTAATGATCTTCATAGATCAAAGTTTCTACTTTGGCACAAAAGAAAGCTCATAATTGACTAGATAATGCCTATAAATCAACTGTTCTAGTCTCAACATTGAGAAATGCCTAGAAATCAATATTTCTACATTGACTTTATCCTCAATGTGCTCCGCCCAACGGCTTTGACAGGTTTGCCAAGCTCGTATGTGCCAACGGTTTGACGCGCGATTGCCAATCAAACTCCACCGTGAGGATCAGGCCAGTTTAATGGACAAAATAACATAAAACCGCAATAAATGTCACACAATAGCAACAAATGTTCGTATCAAGAAGGCATCGCCGTTGCGGAGATAGCGCGAACAACTTCGGAGTGGATGCCCGCCCGGAGTTGGTTCCCATTTGGGAAACTGGCCCGGCAGCGAGACGCACTCATTTATGAGAGGTTTTGATGAAGTTCTTTGCTACTGAACGCTTCAAGGTACTTTAAGCACTGATTTCTCCTCCGAAACAATCTCGAAGATACACAGTACGCAGGTATAGCATCTCTTTACACAGACACAGCCTTAATGGGAACATCGACACGGCAGAAGTCAGAGGTCATCCTCGAGGAGACTTCCACGAGCTCCTCCTCCACGGACGATGAGTACAATAAGCTACAGGAGAAAATCCAGCCGAGAAAAGGCACGTGGGTGCTGAAACAGCTCACAGGAAAGCACCCCAGACCTCTTAGCAAGAAGAAAGAAATGTATCCTTACCTCACAGCCAACATTTTCTCCCTCATAACGTTCCATTGGGTAAGCGATATCATCAACAAGGGGTATCTTAGAAGAATCGAGGATGAGGACCTCTACGAGCTAGGTGGGGACCTCCAAGTTAGTGTTATGACAACGACCTTCGAAGCCCATCTGAAGAACCAAATTGCAAAGTTTGAGGCCCAGGAGAAGAACGCTGGAAAGAAATGGGGTAAGATGCTCATCGTGAAAGCACTCTGTTGGACCTTTTTCAAGAGGTTCTGGCTCTATGGTGGCTCTTCCAAGATCGTTGCTGATGTGTCCCAAGTCTGTACCCCACTTCTGGTTAGACAACTCGTTAAATACGTCCAACAGAAGGATGTCCATGACCCGGGCGTCGGCCATGCCGTTGGTTATGCCATTGGTGTCTCGGCCATGCAAATTTTGTCCTCTCTTGCCATTGCAAGTTTCTTCCACATTTCAATGGTTGTTGGTGCTCAAGTTAAAGCTGTGTTGATGAACGTGGTATACACCAAGTCCATGAAGCTAAGCACCAAGGCCCGCTTCGAGTTCTCAAATGGTAAGATCAACTCATTGGTGATGACAGATTTGAACAGAATTGACATGGCTGTTGGTACTTTCCACTTCATATGGGCATTCCCTATCTCTTTCATCATTGCCACAGGTATCCTCTGTAGCAACTTGGGTGCATCAGGTCTCATCGGTATCGCTATGATCCTAGTATTCGTTGCCTCTATTTACAAACTTAACCAAAAGCTCAAGAGGCTTCGTATCAAAGCTACAAAGTTCATCGACTCTCGTGTTCGTGCTATCAACGAGATTGTTAACACCTTGAAGATGATCAAGTTCTACTGCTGGGAGAAACCATACTACAATATCGTTGAAGAACACAGAAATAAGGAGAAATCATTCATCCTGAAGATCCAACTTTGGAAAGCCATAGTTAACACCGGCGTCAGTTCGATCACTTATCTCGCAACTATGGTCACGTTACTTGTAATGATCCATTCATCGGGTGGTCATTTCTCTTCTTACAACATTTTCTCATCTATCTCACTGTTCAATATGCTTAGAATGCCATTGAACTTGTTCCCAATGGCCACCGGTTTTGCCATTGATGCCGGAATTGCCCTTGACAGGCTTGCCTTGTTCTTGCAGAGTGAAGAAGGGGAAGATACCATTGAAAGAGGTGCACTGCTGGACTCTGAAAATGCTATTGAGGTTGAAAATGCCTCTTTCCAATGGGATGTTGAAGAGGATGAATCAACCAAAAAAATGAAGGCAGCTCTTCAAAAGGTCAACACAAACACCATCACAAACATCAAAAGTGGCAAGGAGAATGAGCAAGAGGATCTCAGTTTCCCAGGTTTGACAAATATCAACCTCACTGTTCGGAGAGGTGAACTCATCATTGTTACAGGATCCATTGGTACCGGTAAGACTTCACTTCTGAACGCTATCGATGGTTCCATGCGTAAGGACTCGGGTTCCTCTCGTATATTTGGCTCATTGACTTTTTGCTCTTATCCTTGGGTTCAAAACACCACAATCCGTGAGAACATCATCTTTGGATTGCCGTATGAGGCTCGCAAGTATCAGGAGGTCGTAAAGGCCTGTGCTTTAGATGTTGACTTCAAAGTTCTGCCTAGTGGTGACCAAACTGAAGTTGGTGAGCGTGGTATTACTCTGTCTGGTGGTCAAAAGGCAAGAATCAATCTAGCTAGAGCTGTTTATGCTGATAGGGATATTATCCTACTTGACGATGTTCTTAGTGCTGTCGATGCCAGAGTTGGTAAACATATCATGCAGAAATGTATCTGTGGCTTGCTTGCTGATAAGACAAGAATTCTTGCTACTCATCAGCTGTCATTGATCGGCTCTGCTGATAGGGTGATAATCTTGGATGGCTCTGGCTCTTTGGATGTTGGTAGTCAAAGCGAACTTCTTGCGAGATCAGTCGAGTTCAAGAACCTAATGGAGTACAGCAAAGAGACGCAGGAGGATGAGGATGAGATTGAAATGCAGGTCCAAGCGGAAATGGAGATCTTGTCGAAGCAGACTACACAGTTAACCAGGGCTGAGACTCGGAATGACGACGATGACAACGACGAAGACGAAGATGAAAAAGAGTCTGATGGGGAGCAATCTCATGCTGAGAGTAGAGGGCACGGGTCGATTTCCCTCTCACTCTATTGGAGATACCTGTTGCTTGGCTCTGGTAAATGGAAAGTGTTTGTTATTCCAATGTTCTTGCTGGTGTTCGTACTGAATGGATTCCTCCAAGTTTTCTACTCTGTGTGGTTATCCTTCTGGCTCACAGACAAGTTTAACCTCAGTCTGGGTGCAAATGAAGCTATATTCGTGGTGCTAGTCTTTGCTGCTGCGTTATCGTTCTTAGCACTGTTCATCATGTTGGCTTCCATTAACAATAATGCAGGTCTGACCTTGTTCAACTTGTCTTCTTCCAGACTGCTCAAGACTCCAATGTGGTTCATGGACATCACTCCTCTTGGAAGAATTTTGAACAGATTCACTAAGGATGTGGACACTGTGGATACCGATATGATTGAGCAGTTAAGACTTTTCACCACCGCTGTAAATCTGATCTGTGCTACCATTATCCTATGTGCCTGTTACATTCCGTGGTTCCTCATAGCTGTTCCCCCAGCTGGTGTGGTGTACTACTATATTTTCATATACTACAAGAACTCTGCTTTGGACATCAAAAGACTTGAGTCTAACAACAGATCATTCGTCTTTTCGCTTTTCAACGAGACATTATCGGGTATGAAGGTTATCAAGTCCTACTCCTCTACCAAGAGATTCCAATCAAGATACGAGACATTGGTTGACAAGATGAATTCTGCCTATTACTTATCTTTTGCTAACCAGAGATGGCTATCTATTAGATTGGATGCTGTCAGTTCCTGCTTAACTCTGCTTATCTCCATACTGTGTGCTTGTGGTGTATTCAATATCTCCGGTGCTTCTGCTGGTTTGTTGATCTCTTACATGGTCCAAACATGTGCTTTGATGTCCCTTCTTCTGAGATCATACACCCAAGTTGAGAACAACTTCAACTCCGTCGAGAGATTGATGGAGTATGCTTACGACTTACCACAGGAAGGTCCATTTGAGAAACCCGAGAACAAACCAGATGATTCTTGGCCACAGACTGGTGCTCTGAAGTTTGATGATGTGTCGCTTGCTTACAGAGAAGGACTTCCATTGGTGTTAAAGAATGTTACATTCGATGTTGAGGCCTCTCAGAAGATTGGTGTCTGTGGTAGAACCGGTGCCGGTAAGAGTACAATCATGAACGCTCTATTCCGTGTCAGTCCTTTGACTTCTGGTAAGATCACTGTTGATGACATAGACATTAGTTCTCTCGGTTTGAATGATTTGAGATCGAAGCTGTCCATCATTCCACAGGACCCAGTGCTATTCCACGGTACCATCAGACAGAACTTGGATCCTTTCGGAGCTTCGACAGATCAAGAGCTGTGGAATGCCCTGAAGAGATCATGGCTGGTTGAAGAAGAGGCATCCGGCACTGGCGACTACATTGCCGGCGACACTAACATCAAAACACTACACAAGTTCCATTTGGATCAGCTAGTTGAGGATGATGGTGCCAACTTCTCTCTTGGTGAACGTCAGCTACTTGCTTTGGCCAGAGCCCTTGTCCGTAACTCGAAGATTCTTATCCTTGATGAGGCAACCTCCAGTGTTGACTACGAAACCGATGCCAAGATCCAGAGTACCATTGTGAACGAGTTCAAACACTGCACTATTCTTTGCATTGCCCACAGACTGAAGACCATCTTGAACTATGACAAGATTTTGGTTCTCGATAAGGGAGAGGTTCGTGAATTTGACACACCAATCAACCTCTTCAGAATGAACGGTATCTTTAGGGAGATGTGTGACAGATCCGAGATCACCGAGAGCGATATACCGCTCAATGCATAAACATAGTAAACTTTTGAATATACTGGAATGCACATATATCTAGGACTGTTGGAATGTAGTGCAAGTTGGGCAAGGTCACGTGACTTAAACATTATAGTGAGGGCTGCGTAACCAGTGGTAGGCGCCACATTGCTAGTTCGTGTCAAACGATAAAGTCCCAGGCTGGTAAGCACGGAACCCCATCTAGCAGTTCTTGATCTATCAGATTTAGGACTTACCTCTTCTGGGTAGCTCTACACGGGAAAAGCCCACAACTTTCCGCAAGAAACACATCCGAACTCCTCGATCCCCACAGGTTCAGTCCAGAACGTGCCTATCGCCCCTGTGACACAACCCCCCGCATCAGGTACACAACTGCACCAAGACTTTGCAAACGGGGAACTGACCATACGAAGACTGAGAAGAAGCTCTTCGCTCTCTGTATCTTTGCTGTAACTTTCTGCTGCACAGTTGGAACCCCCATAGCGAGCTTACAATGACAGACAAGCGTAAGTCCTCGATATACACCCTCAGACCAGACCCTCCCTTCGAATGTCTTCCTACAGACACGGTACTAGCCGCTGCCAAGCAGATGGCAGACCACAGAATCCACTGTGTACTTGTGAAGTCATCAGGCCGGTTTCTCGGGCTCTTCACGTCCAAGGATCTCGCTTACCGCGTCACTGCGTTAGAGAGGGATCCGGCAGTCACCAAAGTGGAGGAGATCATGACGAGGGAGCCCCTGTGTTTGCACATGGACACTCCCATAACGGAGGCGTTGGAGATCATGGTTGGCCGGGGTGTTAGACATTTGCCGTTGTTGGACGACGACGGCGATATCAAGGGTGTTATTGATATAACGCGATGTTTCCACCAGGCAATGTTGCGACTGGAGAGGATTGCTGTCAATGCTAAAAGGCTCAGTGATGTCTTGAAGGATGTCGAGGAGAACTTTGAGGATGTTCGTTCCATGGAAGCCGAAAGGATCGTCAAGGACGTCAAAGAGCTGGGGAAGCTCGTTGATGTCCCCACACTAGATAGTGTCGTTACTGGGTGTGAGTCCCCGACTTACATTGATTCACATGCCGATGTCTATACCGCTGCTAGGCTGATGGTTGAGCACTCTACAACAGCACTGTTGGTTATTGATGGAACTTCTGAGACCAAAAAGGTGATTGGAATCTTCACAAGTAAGGACATAGGTTTTAGAGTGTTGGCGAGAGGGTACGATCCAAAGCAATGTACAGTCGCTCGCGTTCTTACTTCAAGCCCAGAGTTTGCAAAGAGCTCACTCACAGTGAGTGGTGCATTGAGATTGATGTACCAGGGGCACTTCTTGAATTTGCCGGTCATCGATGATGTGTCTGGTAACATTGTTGGTATTGTCAGTGTTCTGCAGTTGACATACACTGCACTTGCACAACTATCGAAGAAGGACCAGTTCAACGAGGGCTCAGTTGAAGAGTCAACGTTGGAAGAGGTGACTATACGTTTAGGGGAGGATAACGTTTGGGACTCTTTGGAGAAGTCAACTGACGAGATGCACTGTCTTGAGTCTTCTGTTTCACGTTCTTCTCATGTTCGCTCAAGAGCCACAACTCCGCAAAGTGGAAGTAGGCGTCCTTCACTCAACCAGATTCTCAAGTCACGTCGTTCAAGTTCAATTGCAACCACTCGCCGATTTTCTGAAGGTAGCGAACAACCACTAACATCGAGCCTGAGCCACAGTGGCTCCATTCGTGTTCAGCGGGTTCCTTCTGCTGATTCTTTGACAAGAATGAGCTTCTACCTGAAGAGACGTACGGTTGTTTTCAAGATTAAACATGAGAAGATGCAGCGGACTCACAAAATCAGTATGACTATAAACAGTGGTGTCTCTGTTTATGATGATTTGAAGCTTTTTGAACTGCTAAAAAGTGAGATTGCTGAAAAGATGAGTATCAAGGATCTTGATGAGGAGTATGAGATATTCTACTACGACGAGGAAGGGGATATGGTGTTGATCGATGACGAGGACGATCTCGTTGAAGCCATTAATACGTTTGAGAAGCTCCAAGAGTTTACATCTGTTGAGCTGGTGTTGAAGTCAAAGAGTTGTGATAAGGGGATCTTTTCTAGTGTATGGGAGCTGTTCAGCGCTACATGGGAACTTTTGAGATCAAAAGTTGAGAAGACAGGAATGGCCACAGGCGCATTGGCAGTACTGGGTCTGGGAGTTTTGGTTGGTTATTCATTTTCCAGATGACCCGCTTGGAACGTGATGATGTTACTTGCAATGGACACCCAGCTATACTATGCTATATATATACGATTCAGTTCCAACGGAGTAGACTTAAGCTGGCCCCTAAATTCCGCCGTTTTGATCTGGATTGCCTAACTGGGTAATTAGGACGCGCCGCAGAGTCTTGCATCTTTGGCGTATCGGGGAATATACATCAAAAGCTGACGGCATACACACGAATCAGTGAATTTCTACGACAATTGAGAGATCACGACCAGATGCTGGAACATGCCCTTCTTTTCAATTGAAGAGATCGACAAAAGAGGAAATTAATGACCCGTCGGGGGACGATGTTCGAGACATCCGCGCGAGAGCTGTGACAACCATGCGGCACTACTTGACAGGATTTCTATGTTTAGCCTACAAAGTCCTGTGTAGAGAGACACATTCTTTCATCCGGTCATCATCTTGTGGAATTTGCGAGGCTTGTACAGGCCAAAGTGGGCGAGGTGGCCATGGGTGCGGCTTTCCCGGTTTGGCTCGCTCAAAGTGAAAAACACTTAGTTATTTACCCATGTGTGGTATAATTAGAACGTGACAAGCCCACCCGCTTGGTTATTTCCTGAACAAGAAGTAGCCTTGGGCACTGTAAAGTGCTTTATTAGCATATACACGGCCATTAGGGGGGATGGCGCTTACATAAGCCTTGGATCGCGAACTAAAAACAGTACGCCTCTTCCGGCATAGGAATGTCCTAAAGGGGCGAGCTGGCGCTCTCTGGCGCACTTACCAGTCCTGATCCGGCAATGAAGACCCGATCTGCGCAAGTTCGCGGCGACGCCAGACGCGCTCGATGCGCCGTTGTGGCCCAATTAGGCAAGTCACGCCTGCCGGTTTTTCGCCGATGTGTTTTTGTTTACATTTCGCGGTGCTGCGCCCATTTTTTCTCCCAACGGTCTCGCGCGATTCAAATTTCGGATCTGTTCTTCGCTTTTATTTCCCACCTTTCTCCTCTTTGGCCTCTTCTTCTTTTGTTCTCCACGCCCTCCCACACTCGTTAACGACGTCACCCATCTGCCAGCCAGAGAGCCAGTAACAATGCTCTTCAAGACTTTGGCCTACGCCGCTGCTTCCGCCTCGCTCTTCAAGGCCGCTGTTGCCGACGACCTTCCAGCCATTGAGATTGTTGGTAACAAGTTCTTCTACTCCAACAACGGCTCCCAGTTCTACATCAGAGGTATCGCCTACCAGCAGGACACTGCCAACATCACCTCTGGTGAGTCCTTCGTTGACCCATTGGCCGATGAGAGCGCTTGTAAGAGAGACATTCCATACCTTGTTGATGTCAACACCAACACCATCCGTGTCTACGCTTTGAACGCAAGCCAGGACCACACCGCCTGTATGAACTTGCTCCAGGAGGCTGGTATCTACGTCATTGCCGACTTGTCCGAGCCAAGTACCTCCATCGACAGATCCGACCCATCCTGGACCGTCGAGTTGTACAACCGTTACACCACCATCGTCGATGAGTTCCAGAACTACACCAACATCCTCGGTTTCTTCGCCGGTAACGAGGTTACCAACGACAAGACCAACACTGATGCTTCTGCCTTCGTCAAGGCTGCTGTTAGAGACACCAAGGCCTACATCAAGGCTCAGGGCTACAGATCTATCCCAGTTGGTTACTCCTCTAATGATGACTCTGATACTCGTGTTTTCATGGCTGACTACTTCACCTGTGGTGATGAGGATGAGAGAGCCGACTTCTACGGTATCAATATGTACGAGTGGTGTGGTAGCTCCACTTTCGAGAAGTCCGGTTACGCTGACAGAACTGAGGAGTTCAAGAACTTAACCGTTCCAGTCTTCTTCTCCGAGTACGGTTGTAACGAGGTTTCCCCAAGAAAGTTCACTGAAGTTGCTGCTTTGTATGGTGATGACATGACCGATGTCTGGTCCGGTGGTATTGTTTACATGTACTTCCAGGAGGCCAATGACTACGGTCTTGTCTCTATTGACGGTGATGAAGTCTCCACTTTGGCCGACTACTCTTACTACTCTGAGGAGATCTGGTCTATCAGCCCAAGTTCCGCTCAGTCTGATGACGTCTCCGAGAGCACTGCTACCTTGGCTTGTCCAACTGAGAACAAGTACTGGAAGGCCTCCACTGAGTTGCCACCAACTCCAGATGAGGATTTGTGTTCTTGTATGGCGTCTGCTGCCAGCTGTGTTGTCTCCGAGGATATTGATTCAGATGATTATGCTGACTTGTTCGGTATTGTCTGTGGTTACATTGACTGTTCAGGTATCCAGGGTAATGGTACCACCGGTGAGTACGGTGCCTACTCCTTCTGTTCTTCTAAGCAGCAGTTGGACTTTGTCTTGAACTTGTACTACCAGTCTGTTGGTTCCGATGATGCTTGTGACTTTGATGGTTCCGCCACTATCAACGACTCTGCTGCCACTGCCTCCTCTTGTACTTCACTCTTGTCTGCTGCTGGTACTGACGGTCTTGGTAGTGTTTCTCACACCATCACCTCCTCTAGTGCCAAGTCTTCTGGT
Source organism: Petasospora mississippiensis (assembly GCA_030581715.1). Lineage (NCBI taxonomy): Eukaryota > Fungi > Ascomycota > Saccharomycetes > Phaffomycetales > Wickerhamomycetaceae > Petasospora > Petasospora mississippiensis. The sequence goes on along the minus strand of JAKTVV010000002.1, from coordinate 254,389 downwards.
TCCTCCAACGATGACGATGACTCTTCCTCCTCCGAGTCTTCCTCCTCTGGAACTGCTTCCTCCTCTGCAACCTCCACCGCTTCCGGTGCTGGTGCCGTTGTCAGAGTTCCAGGTGGTGAGAACTTTGCTGCTGGTGCATTGACTCTTTTGGCCATCTCTGGTCTTTCTGCTGTCTTGTTGTAAGAAGTTTGATTTTTTTTCTTCCAACCCCTAAGCATACCCCCATACAGACTCTTTTTTTTTTTCACTTTTGACTCATCCTGAGTCTCTCTGCTCTTTTATGTTACCGAGCACCTTCTGTTAAATAAACGGAGATGTTACCTTCTTACAAAATGAGGGTTGTAGTGCTACTTAAATACTCGCCGAACCTTGGAGTGGAGGTTGCTGCTTATAAGCGGAAAACAAGCCATCGGCCATGCCGTATGAAAGCAAGTTTACGTAAAGTTACCCCTTTGAGCAAGCATAAATAAACACCTGTGTTGGAGTACTGTTCTAACCGCGTCTGGGTTGGTGGTGTCTGGGATGGGTGTTGATTCTAGAAGTGATTTACCAATTGATGATGTAAAGGCGCGACAACAAAGCCCAGAAATAGCCTGGATTGGGCGTTCAAAAAGGTTGCAAAGCGAACAAGGCTGTTATAACTGGTGATGGAGATCAAACACATTGCAACTTTCTTCACAAGTTGTAGAGCTAAGAAGACGAAGGACTTTTGGCCTAGCAGAGGAACCGTAACTGCGTGCGAAGGAAGCGGTACCTGCAGCCTCTCCACAGAATTTGATCCTCGCTTGCAGGGGCGACCGGCGCCCAATTGTGGCGCCAATTTCACACGGAAATTCCTGTAGAAAAAAGTCAGTGGGGCTACAAAAAAAAGACAATAAACATACCAACCACCCAGGGCCCAGCTCCATCGCTACTGCCCGTTATGGGCTTTTGTGTATTTTTGGACCAGTTGACGCAGACGCAAGTCCGCGCGCATGGATCCGCAAACAACATCTCTCGGCTTCTCGCGTGTTGCTCTGATCCAAAAACACACGTTCTTGGAATTCAACCTCATTAGGAAGGAGCTGGAAGGAGCGGTATGAGGCTGTGGTTTGTTGTTTGTCTGTATTAACGCGTTTTATGCTCGTCCGCGTCGCATTATAAGTACTCGCCCGGGCCCCAGCCTTTCACATTATCACATCTCTTCGAGAAAAATCTCTCTTTCTCGCCATTGCCGTATTCTTTCACTCATTCATACACAGACACCTATTAGCACTCGGCATTCAGAACTACGATGAAGCTCTTCAAATCACTCGCTTTATGTGCTTCGCTTTTCGCCTCCACCGTCTTCGCCAATGAGGACACAGACGGAACTGATGCTGATGTGCCAACTATCGAAGTTGTTGGCAACAAGTTTTTCTACTCCAACAACGGCTCCCAGTTCTACATCAGAGGAATTGCCTACCAGCAGGACACTGCAAACACCTCTTCAGACTCCACTTTTGTTGATCCATTGTCCGACGCGGACGCCTGTGAAAGAGACTTGCCGTACTTAACTGAGCTTCAGACCAACGTTCTCAGAGTTTACGCTGTGAATACCTCTGTTTCCCACAAGGAGTGTATGGACATGTTTGCTGAAGCTGGAATCTACATCATTGCAGACTTGTCTGAGCCTTCTGAGTCCATAAACAGAGACTCCCCTGAGTGGAATCTGGAGCTGTACAACCGTTACACTGATGTTGTTGACTCATTGTCCAACTACACCAACGTTCTTGGTTTCTTCGCTGGTAATGAAGTCACCAATAACAAGTCCAACACAGATGCTTCTGCCTTCGTCAAAGCTGCAGTCAGAGACGTGAAGCAGTACATTAGTGACCAGGGCTACAGAGATATCCCAGTTGGCTACTCGTCTAATGATGACTCTGAAACTCGTGTTGCCATTGCAGACTACTTTGCATGTGGTGACGACGATGTCAAGGTGGACTTCTACGGTATCAACATGTACGAATGGTGTGGCAATTCGACCTTTGAAGAGTCTGGCTATGCTGACAGAACTGAGGAGTTCAAGAACCTGAGCGTTCCTATCTTCTTCTCCGAGTACGGTTGTAACGAGGTTTCTCCACGTGAGTTCACTGAAGTTGCTGCTTTGTATGGTGATGACATGACTGACGTCTGGTCCGGTGGTATTGTTTACATGTACTTCCAGGAGGCCAATAACTACGGTCTTGTCTCTATTGACGGAGACGATGTTTCCACACTGGAAGACTTCAACAACCTGAAGACTGAGCTGGCCAAAATTGATCCTTCCTCTGCCACTTCTGGTGATGTTTCTTCCACTTCCCTTGAGTGTCCTGCTCAGGCCAGCACCTGGAAGGCCTCGACTGATCTCCCTCCAACCCCAGAAGAGGCTGTCTGTAACTGTATTGACAGCTCCAATTCGTGTGTTCTTTCTGATGATGTCGACAGTGACGATTACAGCGATCTGTACAGCGTCGTTTGTGGTCTCATTGACTGTTCTGATATCAGCTCCAACGGTACATCTGGTGAGTACGGTGCTTACTCCTTCTGTAAGGACAAGACCAAACTGAACTATCTGTTGAACAAGTACTACACCGAGAACGGCTCCAACGAGTCTGACTGTTCTTTCGACGGTTCTGCCACCCTGAACAGTGACGCTTCAACTGCTTCCTCCTGTTCGTCTGTCCTCTCTGCCGCCTCTGCCTCTGCCTCTTCTGGTAGCAGTGACTCTTCAGACTCTGACGAGTCATCTTCTGGCTCAGGCTCCTCAGCCACTGCTTCCTCCAGCAGCTCATCAACTGGCCAGAGCTCTGGTTCTTTTGTCAAACCCCCTCTCGATAGCTCCAACATGGCTCTCTTGACCGCTTTCATCGCCTTGACCATTGGGGGTGTTGGTTCTCTTGCCATTATTTGAGGGGAAGGTTGTTGGGCTACACCAAGACAGCCTTCAATTCTCTTGCCATTATTTTAAGCCAAGACAGGGCTACAAATGCAACGCAGGATTCAATTGATTGAAATGCTTTATCCATATGTAGTTTATTCAATTGGAGATCATAAATATTTCGTTCAGCGCCTTCGCATCCATCGTGGCTGCTCTCTTCTGTCTGATCCATTTGGACCTCACGTGGAGTCGTGTAGTAACAGCTGGGGATTCTTCTCTGGCCTCGTTCGGCTTGAGCATGCTCTCGCGCGTCACTTCCTCTTTCGTATCTTTACTCTTTTTGTCCTTTTTGTCCTTTTTGTCCTTTTTGTCCTTCTTGTCCTTCTTGCTCTTCTTGTCCTTCTTCTCCTTCTTTTCAGACTCCTTCTTCTCTTTCTTTGCCGCCTTCTTCTCCTCCTTGCTCTTCTTGCTCTTCTTGGACTTCTTCTTTGGCGTATCAGACTCTGAATCACTGCTATCGCTCGATGAATCCTCCTCATCTCTTGCTCTCTTCTTGGCCTTCTCCACCGTTGTCGTCAGCTTCTTCGACTCGGCGTCCCACGTGCTCTTTAGCGTTTCCCCCATCACAAATTGCATCCCCCATTTGCCGTTGATGATCTTCTCCTTTCTCTGGGTCTCCAACTCCTTACTAATCTCCTCCTCCTTACCATTGAGTCTTCCCAAGATTCTCTGGAAAACGTCGAGTCCCGCACATTCACCGCTGTCGAACTCGTCCTTCTTCTGCTTCTTGGAGAGCTTGGCTCCAAGACCAACGGTATCATCTTTGATGGCAACTCTCACGTGAGTGGTAACAGCATGTGTGACTTGCCCAAGACCAGAACCGGCTTTCCAGCCTTGTTTCTCGAGATATTTGAGCCCAAATCTTTCAGTATCGTTGGCCCATTTCGTGTTACGTGGATCGAATCCAAATCTCTGCTTCACTTTTGTACCGGCAAGACCCATTTTGTGTATATTTGGTAAGCTTGGATGCTCATCGCATTGTGTTGGTTACACTTGCCTTAAAAAATAAAAAAAATTTGTTGTGTCAAACAAAAAAAAAAAAAACAAAAAAAAAAAAAAAAAAAACATACTGAGCTCGAGATTTAACGATATACAAGATCATATTTATTATTTATATGAAGACCTTTCGGCCATTCGGACAAAAACAAACAATACAAAAGCCACCGATAAAGCAGACTATGTGTTGGTGAAGCTCATGAACAATAAAACAAACATATTAAGCAAACCATTTGTGGATAACCTGCTGAGTCTCTTGTGGATAGCTCTGGAGTAGACTCATGGCTTCGTTTGGAGGAAGCTGGCCAAGTAGTTTTTTGGTTGAGAGAGCAACAGCCTCAGCGTTCTTACCAGCAATGGAGTTGAAGGTCAAGGCCTGAACAACGGAGTCAACAATGTGTTTTACGTGAGACTGAATGGATGGATGGTTGGAGTCAATAAGCTGAGCAAGGAATCTGTATGCAAATGGAGCAGCTTCGTTGTCTTTGAGAATAGGCAGTGTCTTGATCCAACTGTCGACGACGGCATCGAAGCTTGGTACACGTGTGTTGAGAGCCATGAGGATCTTAGCAATGGATGTGGATGCATTTTCTGTAGCAGTGAGATTCTCCTCAGATCTAGCTTCTGGAAGCTGAACAATTCCAAACAAGGACTCCAAACAAGAGAGAGCAAACTCACTGTAGGCGTTAGGTGCACATTGAGCTGAAACACCAACAGCATAAGCAGCAGCTTGGCGAATGGAGCTCTCAGAGCTGTGGAGTGATGTGTAGATTGGACGGAGGAACAGCTCAGCATATGCAGCAGAGTCCTCACCGGTATACTCAATCAAGTCAGCAGCAACACAAAGACCAAAGAGTTTGAGAATGACATTGTCATCATTGATGAAGCTGGCTACTGTTGGAACCATAGTGCTGAAAGTCTGCAAGAAGGAGCCTTTGTTGGACTTAATGACAACAGATAAAACCTTGTTAATCTCATCACAAAGCTCCTCATCACTATAGTCACCGTCCTCATCATCAACATCCTCATTATACTCATCATCTTGACCTTCACGATCCTTAACACGCTCAAAGATATCCTTCAAACAGTTCTCCACACACTTGGTGAAAGATTGAAGCTGTTCGATGGACAAAGCATTTTCACCGATTATCTCCACACAGTCAGAGAAAGCACTGAAGTAAGCATAGATAATATCTGGTGATGGCTCATTAGCAATGGTTTTAATCAACTTATCAACTATCAACTGCCACAGCTCTAACGTCTGAGTGGATTTTTGTCCAGTGGCCTCCTTTGAAGTCAAAAGCAAGGATGGAAGAGCACTAGAAGCTGCTCTACGGACATCATCATGAAGGTAGAAGTCCAATGCTGGAAGTGCAATCTCGCTAGTGATCTCTCTAGTGAATGGGTAGAAATCGCCCTTCAAGATGTCAGCATAGCCAGAGATCAAGTCAATAGCAGCAGCCTTGTCATCCAAGATAGCAGTATGAACAGCAATATGTTTACCACCAAGCTGAATAACATCCCAATCCTCATTCTGGTTGAGTTCATCAGCCTCTTCCTCATCAAGCAAACTGATATCCTGGGAGGCCTTAGCAGCCTCAATCAATGGTGGGAGAACAGCAGGCAAATATGGCAAAAATTCTTTACCAATGATACGAGCCAATCTACCCCAACCCTGTTCCAAGTATGGCTTGACTGGATCATCATCTTGCAAGTCAGATTGTTGCAAAGCACCGAACAACTGAATCAATTCCTGGCTGTGAGGAGCGAACTTTTCCTTACCAACAGCAAGAGCAATAAGAGTGGAACACTCAATACACTTGGCCTTCAATAATCTGTTCTCTTCACCCATGTCAGTCTTCAAGACATTGATCAATAAAGGCATCAGCGTGTCGTAGTACTTGATGAACTTCTTCTCTGCAGCATCAGCAACAATGGCAATTGTGGTCAAAACTTGTTCCTGGACGTAGGTTTTAGAACTTTGCAACATCGTGAGCAAATTGGTCAAAAGATCATCCAAATATGGCTCCAAGTTCTCTTTAGTGGCGTTCTCGGAGAAGTTGACCAAAGCTGCAGCGGCGTGGGCCTGAACTCTTGGGACAGAAGCGTTGGTGAGCTTGGAAACCAAAGCAGGAACAATACGATCGCCAGCTTGACGCTGGATAACATCAGCAAAATCAGTGGACATCTGACCAAGGGCGTTACAAGTAGCATATTGAACTCTTGGGTGAGCATCGTTCAAAGCTGGAATGACCAAATCCAAGATTCTAGGAATCTCAGAGATCAAAACATCTCTACAACCTTCAGCAGCGGAAGAAAGAGCCATAAGAGCAGCCTGACGATCTCTCCATTGGGCAGAGGTAATCATCTGTGAAATCAATTGGAACAGAGGACCAGCGAGAGACTCACCACCGAGTCTAAGAGCAACACGGTCCAAAGCCTGACGACCAGAGTCGTACTCGACTTCCTCCTCGTCATCTTCTGTGTTGTCAGCATTATTCCATTCTTCAGCCTCATCATCATCTGGGGAGACCTCGGTCATCATGCTCAGTGTGATCATGACGATGGCATGTGTGTATGCTGGGTTAGACTTGCACATCTTTGGAGAGGACTCGGAGAAGGTGGTCAAAAGTTCCAAAGCAGAGAGTCTGGCTGCAGAATCAAGCTCCTTGTTGTTGGTGACTGCAGTACAGAACTCAATGATGGTTGGGAACATGTCTTTGAAGAGCTTTGGAGCAGTGTCGACGAGATCAATGAGTGCTTCAAGAACAGAGGACAAAGCCTGTTCTTTACCATTCTCCAGGAGTCTTGGTAAACTGTTCATCAAGCTTGGGAGAAGCGGCTGAACGCGGGGCCATGTTTTCTTTGGGAGGATCTGGAAGAAACCGACAAAGGCTGTGCATGCTGCGATTCTAACGTCATCCTCCTGATCGGTGAAACCAGCCTCATACACTGGCAGAAGTTGATCCATGTGCTCGATAGGGAAAAGTCCAGGGTTGGCAGCAAAGATTCTGAAAGCAGACTCTCTGAAGCTCGGGTCTGGGTTCTTGGTTGCCTCAAAAAGCGTTGGGAGGAGCTCGTCCCAGCCGGATGGGATATCCGATTTGGCAAGCTCTGCAATGGCATCGGCCAACTTGTGTCTAACGTCATTGGTCTGCTGAGCGACGAAGCCTTGCAGGAAGTTCGAGCGGATCTCAGCAAGCACCTGTGGGTTCACGTTCGAGATCTGTCTCTCTGTGACGCTCTTCATCTTCGGAGGAGACTTGATTGCAATACGTCTGAAAAGGACGGCAGAGAAAGCGTTGGCTGCGTGGTTGGCACCGTTGGTGGCCTGCTGAGAGAGGAACAGGAGCAAGATGTCGATGCGTTCTGGCGCAGACCACACTGTACGGAGGGTGACCTCAGCATTGGAGCGGACTGAGTTGTCTGCAGACGACAGCCCACTGAGAAGCTCAGTGAGCGCGATGTTAATGTCTGGTGTAATCACAGACATTTGTTATGTGGATGTGGTGTGGTGGAGAAGGATCACTGCTGAAGCGAGCACTTTGCGAGTTAAGGCAGTTTGGAGACTGTGGGAGTTAGCTTGTGTGGGCAAGAGTGATTAATTTCCAATTACTGGCTTCAACACTACTCACAGAAGCTTGTAGGAACAAAGACACGAGCTGGAATCTCGCTGGGGTCAAGTTCGGGCGGCAAGGAGATTTCTGGGGATTCGAGCCGGGATCCGGATGTTCACTTGTAGTGCAAGGTACAGAGATGGTCACAAAGTGAAAGAAACTCCGTGTAAAGCCCTGGTAGTCTTTGCAGAGATGTGCAAAAGCTTGTTAAATAACGGTTTTACGCGCTCCAGCGTTCACAATTTTTTTTTCCCGCAGCCTCGTTGGTTCGCGATTCTCTTGAGTGGATTAGGTAATCAGATTTCTCTCAGTGTGTCAACATTCTTAAAGGCTTATTCCTCTGATTTCAGAGACAATGGTTTAAAAGAGACTCAAGAACCTTCTAGAATCTGGAATAGGGAGTCCCTGGAGGCAAAGTAAGCTTCTCAGTATGCACATCAGTAGGCACATCAGAGGTGCGTAATAGTCTTAGCATCACCAAAAACCCTGCGTGGTTGGAATGGAGAGAGAAACAGTATATTTGAAAGCTGAAGAAGGTGACTTACATGTATTAGCCTTTATCGATAGGTATCTGGGAAGCTATGAAAAGAAGCTCAGCAATTATGTACATGACTTTCTCTAGATTGGTGCACGTTGTTCAAAACACCGTCTCACCATGGATGTGTCTTAAATACCGGCATTGTTCCTTTGGTGGTAATGATACCAGTGGCATTGGCTCCGGTATCATCATTCCACTGTCCAGATGGTTGAACAAGGCCTTCGAAAGGAGTCTTCTCCAATGACGTCGAGACATCGGGGACGTATCGCAGAGTCACCAGTGGAACAACGAAGACCGCAACGAACATGCATAACACCACCACGAACAACAGGAAGTAGCGCATGGATTGTCGCAGCCGTTTCTTTCTCATGGCTTTGGGTACATAGCGCCTTGTATACTTCCATCCAAGAGGTTTCAGCCAGAATAAAACCAGTGTATGACAATGATCCGTACCGGGGAAGAGAACTAATGGCAATTGGACAAAGAGAATCATGTGCGACAAGATGAAATCACAGGCGAAGTGACTCAATTCCATCACTTTGCATGCAAATTCCCTGAAAGGCTGATAGAGAAGACCAAATCCGAGCTCGGTAGTCAACCATTCCCCTGTCCACCACATTCGATTTACTCTGTCATGTTTGTACTCCCTTCCAAGGAAAACGATAGTCACAAGAGCAAATAGAAATTCATGAATGCTCAAGACACACATCAAACAGACCAAAGCCCGAACAAAGTTCCACCCCTCTAGAAACCAAATGACTTCGAAGAAAGAGATATGGATAAGCACCGCCAATCCGTGAGAAATACCAGCAAATGTTGCACCTTTCCACCTTGCCGCACTTTTCCAGCGAAGAAACACACCAAAGAACGTACTAACGACAAAGATCACACTGATAACCACTGATTCCAGAATCAACGGACCGAAAACCAAAATCAACAACCGTAAAGTAGAATTAGTTGGTTTTGTTCTTAGTACTCCATTCTGTGCGTTGATGAAGTGGTACGCGAAGAACAAGAAAACACACATCATGAAAGGAGCCACCAATTCGGACAAAAACACATCAAATAAACGAGGGCGTCTCAAGTGCTTCGAATTTCCGAGTTGTACTGGGCTATCTCCATGAGATTTGCGGATATACCCTGTGTACTTGGCTCGCTTCATTTTTATGGTGTTGATCCATGAGATCTTATGTGTGATCCCATTACCTCTTGAAAACCAATGGAGAAGAGTCCTGTAGTCAACGAAAAAGTCCTGGAATGAGAACTGATGAGGATTGAAAAGAAAGGGGGCAAAGCACATTGATATCAAAGTGATCCAGAACCACAATAAGGCAGGTTGCCAAATGGTGATACTAGCAAAGAGCAACATCAAGAACAACCTTGCACCTGAATAAATAGCCATAGACGCAAAGCTGGAGTAAAGTTCAAAGAATGGTACCCTGGTCATCGCAAAACCACGACCTGTTCCAATGTAGTTCGCATTACCAAAAGTAACATCTGTTAACAATGAATTGGAGTAGATCTGACACACAAACACTTCAAAAAACGGAGAGAGAGACAGTAAGTGATGAATAAATCGAGATAGAGCTTTCCAAAGACCACGTTCAGTGAGTTCCTGAATAATGAGTGGAACAAATGCAATGAAGAAAACAAGGAAAACTGAGAAAACGAAAATAGTCACCCAATTCAACACCGGTTGAAGCATGTAGCAACCAATTGGCTCTTGAAGGTCTGTGTAAGGGACATCTTTATTGTACTTGCAAAGGATAGACTCATTTCTCAAAGCTCCAAGGTTGACCAACACCACCATGAACATTTGCACTGATAACGTAATGAAAAGATTATTGATGTGGAAGCCTGGATGTGCGTAGTAGAATGAGAGGAATCTATCGAGAGGGAGCTGTGTACCCAAATAGTAGTATTCCCTTGATAAGAGTTGCTCACCCATGCCAGCGCCAATCTTCGAAGTGAAGTTCAAGATGGAAGTGAACCCCAAATCTCGTCCCTTGCCACACTGATAGTAATCACAGTGTTTGATTCTTCCACCTCTCAACATAGCATTCATACCCGCATAAATGTCCTCATTCAAGTGTAATCCCTTCTGGGCCTTAGAGATTCCACCACGGGTGGTCATGAATATACCGTTGAGGAAGTCCGGATGACCATAATGCAATTTACCACCAATTTCCGCCAAAGTTCTAGCAAACAAAGTTCCGAATGTTTGTTCCTTGCCAGCTGCAACATCACCAAGGACACCAATGTTCTCTGAGAATATGTATTCGCGTGCACCAACGATGGCAACAGGAGCCGCAGTATCTCCTCCCTGTGTTGCCAACGAGTATGGATGAGGCGGATTACTGTCAGCCTCTTCGAACTCACACAACACCGATCTGATCTTTATACACTCCTCTAAGTAGTTGTCCTGATTAGCGTCAACTACCTGGATGTATTCCCCACGATAGAAGATCAACAGATGATTTTGGTTATCTGACTTACCATCTCCCAAGATTGGATTTCCTGAAAGCCTGATACGGTATATTGGAATTCTCGTCTTATTTGGAGCAAATTTACTGTAACCATCAATAAGACACGAGTAGTAAATTTTTTCACCATCTGGATCATATGGATTGGTCTCTTTCTCGATATAAGCAACACAGATCTCAGGATACACTCGCAAAAGAAAGAGATGGTTGACCCATTCATTCTCTGAGAAATCTTCCAACCTCTGCATGGCAATCACCATTCTGAACTTCCTTGATGCCATTGCTTCAAGATCCTTTTCCAATGCCCACTCGTTATCCAGATGATAAGTCACAATCTCGGGGTATTCAATTCGGAATAGAAGCTTCAAAGCTTTTGCATAGTTCATGAAGCCAGACGCTGTTCGATACAAAGTCTGTGATCTCAATGAGGCCCAGATCCTAGTTCTTAAGGTGTACTCATTGGCACTAGTCTTAAATCCCACACAATTCAAAGGTAACTCAGCAAGGGCCATCATCAGCGCTCTCTCATCAGTATGTTCAACCTCAGAAACAAGGTTTTCTTCGAAGTCAGAGTCTGGAATAATTTTTGGTGTATCTGGAGGATCACGCTTGATAAACTTCTTCCTGCCCCACCGTTTTCGCTCCTTGTTATACTTCATCACTTCATCTTCAAACAGAAGAGTTTCAGCACTTTTTGCCTGATTATCTGATTCGTGCGAAGCTTCGGACAATGCAGACACAACACTTCCAGCACTGGTCAAGGAGGTCTCACCACCCTGAGAACGGCGATCAGCTTTGGCGGTGGTATCGTACTTAACAGGCGGAGCAAACATTCCATCACGCTGAGCCATCTGCTTTGTGTCCTGAACGAAACACTCCCATTCTATAGGGAAAAGCTGCTTCAAATACTCCAACAAGGATATTCTGTTATGGATATTGGTCGTTTTGATAATTTCAGAAAGTGTCAAGAGAATGGTCTCCCTGTAGTGTGGAATCAATACAGTGAATGTTGGTATCATCTCAACACCCATTGGCTCTGGAAGGGGTGTAGACAACGACTGAGCAAAAAATGAGATTCTTCTTTGAGCTTCGGATTTTGGGCCCGGAAAGTATTCATCAGACTTGAAAGTTGAATCATCGTGGGCAATGAAGAAACTTGGAGACTTCAAGCTACTTTTGATGGCTCCATGATTATCAGCGGGCGCTTGGTGATACAAAAGCTTATGCACCATCTCAACGGGAAGCAAGTGCTCTCTGTACATCGAGATGACAATTGCATTCCACACCTGTGACACTAAAACCTTGGGTTTATACTTGACTTCCATCTCTGAAGATGCCAAAATCTTTGAATAGATTCGCTTTGGCAACCTTGAGAAAACATTTCGCCATGGAGTCATGATAGATATACCCAAAGCAAACGACAACGCCATGGAGAAGAAACAATTGCAAATGATATACCAAAGATATGTGTCAAGGAAGAACAAGATCAACTCTGTCAAATAAACCAATACCAATACGATATGTGCTTGGTGTCTGCAAAGAAACTTACCAATGTACACATCACCAACGCATCTGTCCATAGATGTATATGATAAGACTCGAATAGGATCTCTGATTGAAAGTGTCAAGAAGAAGTATGATTCCATATACTTCGCAGTAAATATAGTCCACCAAAGGATGACAGAAAACCAGTAGCTTCTCCCTGTGAGACCTGGGAAAGCAGCAGTGAATGTCTGAGAGGAGACATATCTTCTCTGTTTACCCGAACGTCTACCAAAAGTAAACAACTTACCTAATGGACGAGACGAGAAGTATATGCACGTGATGATTGCAAACACGAGCTGTACCCTAGCAGTCCAATGCGCTGCATTCGAGTGTGTCTGCAATCCAAATGATAAAATGAAGATAGAAGGAACAAGGTTGAGCAATGCGATGATCACCAAAATCAAGAATCTCGAAAGTAACCTTGGAGCCCCCGGCCATTTTCTGGAGATGAAAGTCCATTCAGCAACAGTGGCCACAATCTGAATCATTGTACAGAAGAACCCACCCAATGCAATCACTGTCAAGCGCACCTGTGGGGTAGGCTGGTTATCTAGGAGTTGTTGATAATCATTGGTGTAAAGTGTTGGAGAGTTGAAACTGGTGAAGAACCAGTAGGATGCGAAATGTATGACCCAAATACGGTTAAAGTTTGTAGCCACATGCAACCATGTTCTGGACTCCTTATAAGTCTTATAGAATGCTTTGTTCCAATCTACCAGAGAAAACATGCTATACCGCTGTTCACGAGGAACATCGACTAGCCTCGTACCAGACTCTTTCATTCGAATCCTCTCAATACCTTCAGGGTACCAAAAAAGTTGGTTAACATCATCATAACCAATAATGTCTTTGTGGTCCCTGTCTCTTCTCTCCAACTCACCATTTTTACCAACGTAGTACAGTTCATCTCTCAAGAACCGGTAGATTGGTGTGATAACATTATCCAAGAAAGCACCTTCGCGAGCTTTGTGAGTGGTAAAATGAGCCGGTGATGTTACACCAGAATTTCCACCATCGCTCGCAAGATTACTTTTTGATAATGGGTCCTCTGTGTCCTGTTTGTTCCGCAGAATGTCCTGACCCTTCATCTGACCCTCGACCAAAAGATGTCTGTAGTAATCTCTGGAACATTTGAAAATGAAGCAGAGGCATTCAGGTAAAAATCGAACCTGATTAGCTTCTCCCCAAATCAAGAGGTATAATGCCACATCCTGAACATATTCAATCATACTCAATCCACCCATGTTCCGTAACCACTTCCGTTCTGCTAAGGAATGCTGTGTAGTCTTGTCCAACTCGCTCTTCTGACCTAGCTTGGAAATGTTCTCGGCGTACCGACGCTCGTCCTCCTCTGCAGCTTTTCTCCGATCTTCTAAGTTGATCTTGTTCTCTTTAGCAATCTTCTTGTTTCTTTGGTAAGCCTTGCCATGTAACTTCATGTTGGCAAACCCAACTTCTTCATCCAAGTCCAATTGGGCAGCGAAGAACCATTTCTTGTAATTAGCATTTTCACCACCAATGTAAGAAGCATGCAATGTAATCAACGCCATCTCACAGTCCATACGGGATGCTCGGGAGTCCAACTGTATCATAAAGTGGTCAAACATGTTTGCAACCGAAGATTCCTGAAACCCAAACACCGATTGTAAGTGGGTGAATACCTCCCGGATCTCAACAACACTTATTGGAGGATTCTCGTGCGGTTCCCATGAAGGGTACCTGTGGATATCTTTGAACTTGTTAGGCTCTGGAGGGTAGTGCAACAGCTTGACATGGTCAGCCATGGTTTTTGAGAACCCATCCTCACCCAACTCATTACCAAACCTATCTCGTTTGACACCCACATGTTCAGCAGTGGTTTCCGCGGCGGCAGCAGCAGCTTGTTCAACAATACCTGGAACGCTTTGACTCAGTGTATCTGTTGCAGCGGGAGGCAAAGGAGAAGGATGGGATTGGCCGATGTTGGCCAGGGCAAGAAGGGCTTTGTGATGTCCCTTACTTGTAGTTGGCGGCTCAGCTGCTTTTTCGGAGCCAACATCAAGTTCCTCCAAGCGGTCCCTATGCATTTTTTCTGTTGCGATACCCTTGTTTCTTGAATTGTGGAACATTGTAATGGAGGCTCTTCAGTATCTTGTGGGGTAATGTGTCAGTGGCTGTTGATGAGGATCAGGCAACTGAACAATTGTGACTGGCCTGCGTTTGAGACAGCTGGCCAGAAGTTACTGGTCGCCAGTCCTAGTATTTCTGTGCATGGCTTATCTTGGAGCCAGTGGCAATACTGGCATGTTCGTTTTTGTGGCTGTTCTTAGCTGCCAGAAGAAACACCTAGTTGAAGGTTTCCAGACTTTGTTTACATTTGTTACGTAAGCAGTCGATGTGTCTGGTGTCCGGGTGTTGGTTACCGTGGAAACCATGGGCAGAGGACTGTTTTTCTCGCTTTTTTTTTCGTAGCGGAGATCTAACACGGCCGCTGATTGGCCAGTACTTTTAGCGGACAACGCCTCACTGTGAAACCTCACGCGCAGAATTCTTATCCAAGGATTGCCGAAACGGGACTATTGAAAGTTACCCCTTATCATGTATATCTTCCATAAGAGGAAGCACGTGCTACGAGTGGAAAATGGGAGATTTAAAGCCTCTTCGCTGTTGTGAGCGAGGCTTGAGTGAAGTTTTTTAGCAGGCTATAGCCGCCCCTGCTTTCCGGTCGTAAACACAAGCAAGGGTTAGTGTTGTGTGGTGTCTACCAGGATCCAAACGAGGGGACAAGAAATGAGCGAGGAGAAGTGGCAAATGTGTTTAGGAATAGCGATACATTGGAGTAGTGGACCCTATATCTCCATCATCTCATTCCCGCTAGAGCATTCCCTTTTTGCAGAATGTTCATCGCGTGGAGCTAGCCGTTTGCGTCGAGGAGAGACTGCAAATCTAAGGTTTGGCCGCGAAATCTCCGTAAACAGAGATCAGATCTTGCGAGGGTGTGGAATACCAAACAAATTTCACCCAAATGGGGCGGAAAGGCCAAGGAAACGCTATGTAAAGTGTGGCCTGGGAAGCAAGAGGACCCTGGCATTGTCTCAGGAGACCTATTCCCTCTCCGGCCAGGCTATTGCCTGTATTACTTGTATCTCACAAAAGTAGATTTTAGTTACTAGGCAGCTGCTAAGGAGCGGGGAGCCCTCCTGCCTAGCCAACCGAGGATTCCTGCTTAGCAGTTAGCGCAGCCTGCCTAGCTCTTTTCACGGCTGCCTGGCAAATTTCCAGGCCAGGCTGCCGGCACCTGCCGAGCGCGGCAGATCGATGTTTATGTGTTTCCCGATCCGGCAGGTTCGGGCAACACTTCCGCCGTTGTCGCAGAAACCGCGGTTTGGCTCGGCGCTTTGGTCGCCTCACCCGGTCCTCGCCCGTGGAGTTTTTTTTTTCCTCCTGCCCAAATTACTTTGCTTTCCTATACACCCCAATCCAGTTCCCCTCCAGAGACCACAGAGCTTTGTTAACCCACCAACTCCTGTTCCTTCCTTTACACAGAGTTAGCTCTCTCACTTTCGTTCAACAACCCACGCTCTTTTCCACACTCCTTTGTTTACATTCCGTCCTAGTAACAGAACGTCCACTCCTTGATACATAAACAAATGTTGTTCTCCAAGCTCTTCGCCGCTGCCACCATGGCCGGCGCTGCTATTGCTGCTCCAGCTGGCCACGTCCATAACCAGCACAAGAGAGGTCTTGTTGTTGTCACTGAGACCGAGGTTGTTGTTGTCACTGCCGGTGTTGACCAGGTTGTTGCTGGCCAGTCCACCACTTACACTTTCTCCACCGTCAACACCGATTTGGCCTCTCCAGTCTCTGACACCACTACCGTGACTTTGCAGGGCCAGGCTGTCGGTGCTTCCACTTACACCTCCTCCTACGCTGAGCCAACTACCTCTTCTGGTCCAACCACCACCTCTGTCGCTGTCGTTCAGTCCACCGTCTCCACTTCCTCCACTGCCGCTGCCACCTCCACTTCTGCTTCCTCTGGCTCCTTCTCTGCTGGCTCTAAGGGTATCACTTACTCTCCATACACCTCTTCCGGTGCTTGTAAGTCCCTCTCTGAGGTTCAGTCCGACTTGGCCCAGTTGACCGACTACGAGATCATCAGATTGTACGGTGTCGACTGTGAGCAGGTTGAGAACGTCTTCCAGGCTAAGGCTGACGGCCAGAAGCTCTTCCTCGGTATCTACTTCATGGACCAGATCGAGGCCGGTGTCTCCCAGATCGCTGCTGCTGTCGAGAAGTACGGTTCCTGGGACGATGTTTACACCGTCTCCATCGGTAACGAGTTGGTTAACAGTGGCTCCGCTTCTGTCTCCCAGGTCTCCTCTTACGTTTCTACTGGTAGAACTGCTTTGACTGCCGCTGGTTACACCGGTCCAGTCGTCTCTGTCGACACCCACGTTGCCACCATCAACAACCCAGGTCTCTGTGAGATCTCCGACTACGTTGCCATCAACGCCCACGCTTACTTCGACTACAACACCGAGGCTTCCGGTGCTGGTGCCTGGTTGCTCCTCCAGATCGAGAGAGTCTGGTCCGCTTGTGGTGGTGACAAGTCCGTTCTCGTCACCGAGACCGGCTGGCCACACAAGGGTGACACCTACGGTAAGGCCATTGCTTCTTCTGAGGCTCAGTCTGCTGCTATCTCCTCTATTGAGTCTACCTGTGGTGCTTCTGCTATCGTCTTCAACGCTTTCGATGACTTGTGGAAGGCTGACGGTGCCCAGAACTGTGAGAAGTACTGGGGTATCTACTAAGCGTCTATTTATGATGCTTAGAGTATTTGAGTTCCTTCGGGGCTTCATATGATACCACTTTTTTGTCCACTCTTTTTTATACATCGATTTTACCCTTTCTCAGATGTTTGATTATGCTCAGGCATTGTCGTTTATCTTTTATTCTCTACTCCACTCCGATCCAATTTGATACCTTATTACTAGTTTATTAAAAAGAAACATTTGCTAAGCAAGATTGTAGTACAAATGCGACTAGTCATTAGATGCAATCCATTAATATGTATCTCCGCGTCCCCTTCCCCTTCCTCTATATCCTCCACGGCCTCGTTGGAATCCACTTTCTTTGTATGCATCGTTCTGATCTGGAAGTGGCTGTCTTCTCCTTGGAGGTGAAGCAGATCTTGATCTCGATAGGGAGTAATTGCGTTTTGGTGGGGACCTGGAATAAGATGGGGACCTAGAATGACGTCTTGGGGATGGTGTTCTGGATGGTCGTGATCTCCTGACCTCACTTCGAGCACTATCACGTCTTGGAGAAGGGGATCTCGATGGCGTTCTGGAGTAGCTTCTCGAACGGGAATAACTTCTGGATCTGGAGTAACTTCTGGATCTGGAATAGCTTCTGGATCTTGAATAGCTTCTCGATCTTGATCTGGAGTATGAATATGAGCGAGACCGAGAGTATGATCTAGAGGGTGTTCTGGAGTACGAAGGACTGCGAGATCTTCCACGCCCTCTTTCCTTCTCTTCCAGTTTCCTTTGTTTCAACCTGTCAAGGGATTCTCTCATATCTTCCGTCAAAACACCCAAACCAATAGCAGTAAAGTAGTTGATGGAGAACTGGAGATGCTCGGAGCCTTCTGATGGGAACAGGCCTTTAAGGTATGGCTTTATATAGTCCTCATTCAATCTCTCCTTCAAGGCAGGGATACCGAGCTCCTCAACTAACTCTTGGAACACAAACTTGATGAAGATACGACCAGCACTTGAAGTATCCGACTCTGTCAGCTTGATTACTTCCATGGCTTCCCAACCAAGGGCATCACAGGAGAGCATGTGACCCCAGAACTTCGAAACGTTTCTCAATGGATTCGACTCCAGCCTGTGGATTGTTTCGTAGCTGTCCTTGAAAGTGAACTTGAACGCATCTTCCCACGATCTCGACTGACCACAAAGCTTCTCACCGGTTACACCGTAGTACTTGGAGTATGTGTTTTCTTGAGCACATGCCTTGACAATCATATCAACGACTTTGTCCTCGTCTTCACGCCTGATACCCAGTTTGAGTATCTTGTGGACTGCCTCGTCAGGTGACATACTTCCTTTGAGTATGAGATATATCGTCTTTCTGAAGTTTTGAAGATTGGTTTGCGTCAAATCCTTGATCTCTACCGTGTTTGGCTTGTCTGTGGCATCATCGTCTTCCTGCTCCGCTTCTTCAACTTCACTATAGTCGTCGCCCTCAGCTCCCTCAGCTCCCTCCTCTTCCTCGTACTCTTCTTCTTCCTCATCATCGCTGCCAAGGATCTCATGTCTGAGCGACGCATACGCAGCCTCATGCTCTTCGTAATCTGGGTCGAATTTGAACACATTCAGCGTATCCTGTGCTTGGAGCTTGTCATCCAGTCTAATTTTGTGGGTGATCTGGTCGTCCTCCTCAACCAAGTCAAGCTGTGGGTCCACGACTGGGTAGTCTTTGTACCCGTCTCTTCTTATCTGGAACAGCACCTCGATCATGTACTGTGTTCTCTTCTCCACTCTGCCCTCCTGGAGTATCTGCCTCAGCTTCTCGAAGATCTGGGCTGTAGCGCTGGTGCTGACTTCTGAAAGGAACTGGCCGACATGTTTCACCAGCCCACAGCAGATGTCGATGGAGTCATCCGTGGGGTTGTTCATGAGCAGGTGGATGATCTCCAGCACGAGGATCTCGTGACAAACCTGCTGGTTGCACAGATGAGCTAAAAAAGTCGTTGACGAGAGACACAGCACCTTGTTGTTCCGCTTGAAGGCCTTTCTGAACTGCAGCACAAGCCGTGATACCAGCAGCTCGCCAATCTGCGGGAGCTTCGAGTTGATGACGGCTACAAGAGCAGCATACACAGGCGTGAACTCGAGAGCCTGGCTCTGAGCCTTCATGAGTGTCCTCACCAGCAGCCCAAGCCCTCTGTTCAAGTTCACACGGAAAAGGTCCACCACAACGGTCTTCAGGTTGCTCCTGTTGGCCTTGTTTATCAGCCCGTTGATACGCTTCTTGAGCTCATCCCACTGCATTCTCTGCTTCTCCTGTGAGCCCTCTTCGAAGTTGATCTGCTCGAGAAGAGCCCGGAGCCGTGCCGGAGGAACGTAGCTTCCGCCGGAACGCAGCTCCTGGAGCCGCTTGTACTCCTCCTCAGCAGTCGTCAGTGGCCGCTTGGGTTCGCTCATGGCAGTGTGTGATTGTACGAGGTAATTGGCGTATTTATGAGCTGTTTGGAAAAGTAAACAGAAAGCCGCTGGCTGCGCTATGGAAGTGTTTTCGTGGTGTGGCCCGAACCGCCCACTGGCCATGTACGGCAAACTACACTATGTGTCAAGTCGCCACTTTTATCTCACAACATCGCCCAAAAAGCCCAGATAAACCAGTAATGTCCCACACAGCCGCTGTTCTGCTCATCGGCGATGCTCACGTGATCAAGTCATACAGCCCGCTCATCGAGCGTGCGATGGCTGAGCTCTCCGAGGGCGCACTTCTGGATATTGTGCTCCTCCCCAGAATCACGCATCTCAGCTTTCTGGACCTCGTGCTGGCCCAGACGTACACTCTGTGCACGGAGATTGCCGAAAGGGTGGGGAAGCCCTCGATCAACGTCTCCGTTCTCTTCAATGACCACTACAAGGAGCTCGAAGAGCCCGGGTGGGAGCTTCTCGTCGTGGACACATGCGACGAGAAGTACGCCCAGTTCGACCATCCGCTCGAAAAGGCCCTCACGGTCATCAACGTGCAGAGAGAAGCCACAGAAGCAGCAAACAAGACAGGTGAAAAGCATGACGAGATCCACGAATCAATTCACGACGTCTGTGCGGTTGGTGGTACGTTCGATCACTTCCATGACGGCCACAAGATCCTACTCTCGGCTTCGGCGTTCCTGACGAAGAGCAAACTCATCATCGGAGTCACCGACCAGGAGCTCTTGAAGAACAAGAAGTACGCCGAGTTCATCCAGAGCTACGAGCAGCGTGTTCTGGCTGTGGACTGCTTTCTTGCCCGTATCAAACCGTCGCTCCAGCTTGATCCTGTCGCCATCCGTGATGTTTGCGGCCCAACAGCCGTCATCGAAGACATTGACGCGCTTGTCGTCAGCAGAGAAACCGTTAAGGGTGCTGACTTCATCAATAAGACGAGACTAGACAAAGGCATGCACGAGCTCGTTGTTCATGTCATCAACGTTATTGGTGGAGAAGCCGATGACGGGTTCCAGAACAAGCTGAGCAGCACACAGCTGAGAAAGAAGGACTATGAACACTCTCAGCAGACAAAGTGACGATACATTCTAGAATAACGAGAACTAAACCAAACAGATGTTGTAGATCAAGAGAACGGAGAAATTTTTCAAAAATAATGTATAAAAACCGAACAGTCATAAAAAACGGAAAACCAACCATGTTATCCAACTCATAAGATCATCTGATGGAGATACCACCAGTCATATGGGCACCAGTGCGGCTTGTGCGATCAGCCAAGTTGAGGCACAAGAAGTCAGCAGGGCTAACCTGAGCAAATGGAGGCTCGTCCTCCTCGAATTCCTTCGGTGCTCTCATCTCTGGATGCCAATGGGAAATTTTGACCTTGCCGAATTCTGAATCACCCAATCCCATCTTCTTTTGCATTCTAGATTTCATGTCGCTCAGAGACTCACCTGGGTAGAGAATGAACACAAATGAAATACCATGCATATTTCTTAGTTCCTTGTGGTATTGAATAACAGGCATCAACATTGGATCATTATCAGTCTGTTCCTCACTTTCGGTCTCATAAAACTTGTGGAGAATGGCGGTCTCCTCTGGAAGAATAGCAGCAAAGATCTTGTCATAGTTATTCAAAGAGGTGATGTCGCCATCGGATGGAATGAGTGTCGTAAATCTTGATTGAGAATTGGCCCATAGCATGATGTTTGCTTTGTCCTCATCACTGAAGCCAACCTTAGATTGAAGCTTATCGAGCAGGTCACTAACTGTACCCTTGGAGTTGATCAAGATGTCATGCTCAGTGTAATGCAAGTAGCTGGTCTGCAACCAGTTGATCTGGATAGAAGCCATTGATTCCAATTCTGACAAGGGGATGGTCAACTCTTCATATTCGAAAACTGGATTGATACTTTGCCATTGTGCTCTTGGCAGAACATTTCCCACGTTGAAATTGGAACGCATAGCAACTCTCTGGGAGCCATAAGACACAAAAACTCTCAAATAATCTGGATCCTTGTTGATCTTAGCAGCAATCCTCCGAGCTAACTCATCGTATGGGGCATGGGAAGAGATCCACATATCAAATTTACCTTCATCCTCAGATTTCAACACTTCAGAATCGGTAACAACAAAGTCATCGTCCTTGTTATGTTCAGTCAGTGGTTGAATGGAGATGTGACGTCTAGTTCCCAAGTATCTGTAGAAGTCAATAGCACCGTCATAGAAAGGTAGTTTTTCCAGGTCAATGACATCATCTTTCTTTGGTACTTTTTGGACGGTGATGATATCACCATTGCCCAGCTCGGCCTTATAGAAAGTCAGGCTCGGTTTAATGGGTTCAATACTTCCTTTGCTGATTTCCTCAAACACTTCGACCTCCTCATCATCAGCAATTCCAAGAGCTGCCTTGATGGAAGCCATGTTGGACTCAAGGGTATCATCCTCATTGACAAACACATGCGAGACACCTGTGAGACTCTGCTTTCCAAGATCAAACTTTTTCACAAATAGCACAATCTGTGTGGACTCAATCAGGTTCTCATCTTTATCGAGATCAATCTTTTCAATAGGTTTCAAACTAGAAGAAACACCAGCAAACAACTCTTTCTCTGGTTCTTCAAGCCAAATGTTGATCTCTTGATGTTTCTTAGAGAAAAAATTGTCATAAACCTCCTGAACAGTCATTTTATCAACACCTTCAAGCTTACTGGAGACTCTCAGTGTCTGATTACGTCTGTGTGTCATACTCCAGATGTTGAATTTTTCCCGAGGGATACCAGTCTCCTTCTCAAGAATAGGATAGAACTCTTCGAATTTGGCAGTTCTCAGCATCCTCAATTTTTGAGGGAAGAAGTCTTCACTATAAAACTCAGCCAGTGGAGACTCGGCAACAGCACCAAGATCAAACCCTTCATACTTTTGGAAAAGGTTATTAGTGAAGACACGGATGTCCAAATAAAACTCCTTCTCTTTAGCCTCTTTGATAAGTCTTTCCTTCTCAGAAAGTTCGGCATTGACAGACTCAACAACGTGCTTTGGGACAACATCTTCTGGAACATCAGCAAGAATTCTTGTGGCTTCTGATCTTTTGATGTATACCAACATGTATGCATTGGTCTGACGGCGAATCTGCAACAGCTGTTGTTGATACTTGCTCAGACCGTGCGCATTCACTTCGTCGAGGTTGACACCAAAATTGGCATCAAATACTTCAGTCTTTGTAACTCTCCAGACCTTATCATCATCATATCTATACCATTCATCAGTTGTGTTTGGTCTGATAATGGTGTAATAGTGACCGTTATCCATACCACCAGCATGAACAAGCACACCATGGAGATCGTACAAAAGAGGTTCAACTGTCTCACCTTCTTCGTGATCCAAATATGGACTGAGATCAATAGTGGCTGGATATTCTTGGCGATCGTTTATCTTCATCAACATTGGCTCTTCGTAGTTAATGTAATCCATGCTGAATCTCACGAGCTGAAGATGTAGCACATCAGGGAACGACTTGAAGATAACACCTTTATCAGCGTCTTGCAAACCATTCTCTGGGGACATATATCTATTATCACCTTCCAATTTCTCAACAGTGATATACTGTTGGAATGCCTCTTGCAAGTTACTCGTACCTCTAACGTTCAACTGGATGTCCCAGAACTCTTCCTCCCTAGATGATTCGTAGTCAATGTTCAAACACTTGATGTAACTTTTCATGGTACCGACAAAGGTCTTGTTCAAGACGTTCTCAACCGGGGTTCCCTTCATTCGTTCTTCGAGTTTTTCTAACAAGACTCTATTCAACTCCTGCACATCATGCTGAAGGAAAGACTCACTGTCGTTCCAACCGAAAGATGTTGTTAATTTTTTCGTCTCGACAGCAACGTTGGAGCGTTCAAGGGAGTAGAAGAGTCTTTGCATCTGGTATGTCACTGACATCTCATCATCGTTCTCCGTAGGAATTTGATACACTGCACGTCTGAACGACTTGGTATAGAAGTAGTTCTGTAATAAAGAGTTGAGGTAACAAGTGGCAGCCTGGTTGATGAAACCAACCATTCCCGTCTCCTTCTTAGAGTCGTAATCCAAAAAGTTATGCCAAAGAACACCTGTTGTGTCCTTGAGAACTTTGACACAAGCAGTAATGTTGATTTTGCCATCAAAGAGAAGTGGGCCTCTGCGAGAGGTATCATATAACGAGGACAAACTTGTGAAGTTGGAGAAGCCCCAATCGGTCGCATCCTTACTGAATCTCTGCTGCGAAGTGTTGACGACACAAACCTGTGGATCCTTAGGACTTGACATGATCAAAGTGAATTGCGCACAGACGTACCACTTTGGATCGTCAGGGACCATCTCATTAGTCGCTGGATCAAGGTGCTTCTTCGGGATGGGCTCCAAGTACAGAGCGATGTTGTTATTGGCGTTCCCCTTTGGGAAGAGCAAGATATTGAAGTCCCAGCCACCAACAGTGAACACTGGTGAACGTTCCTTGTCCTCCGTAAGAGACTTATAGTCTCTGATCTCCCACGTGAACGCGCCAACCTCAACAATCTCCTCATCGTCGATTGGGGGTAGGATCTGGTTCTTGATAAATCCAAAGTCGTGGATCGGCTGTGGAGTTGCTTTGAACTTCTTCACCGTTTCCTGTGTTGGCGTCCCGGAGGCGATTGGCTCAAGCGTGCCGCCATTGCGATCCTGATCCATTATGTTGTTAGGTTCGCTGTCAAAGGTATCAGCCATTGCGTGGAGCTGTTAAAAGTATGTGATTGTATCTGAGGAGCTTGTGTGTATGTGTTAGTGCTTTATGAAGTTGCCGCCCGTGGTTTTTATAACTGTGTTGTTAGTTTCGTAGCTGGATGTGGAGCAAACGCTTGTCTGGCGGCAAATAGCGCGGACTCACTGATTGGCGGCAGTGGAAAATCTATGTTATTGTCCTGTGGTTCAGAATTGGCTCAGTTACTGTCTCGTGGTTGAGTAAGATGGCAATGGGCTATTCTGACTGGTTATTTTGGAAAACGTGTCAAAAGATTAGGCAGCTGTGTGGTACCTTTACAATTTTGTAAAGGCGCGTTATTTCGCGAACGAAGCTATGGGGTTGATGAAAAAAAGGTGTGTCCTGCGGGATTCGAACCGGGGATACGATCAAGTGCGGGGAGAGCTGTTGTTTACATTGTGATTACAATACAAGTTGTTAGAATATAAAGTAAACACTTCTAGAATGCAATGAATAACTAAAAATGTTGGATATACCAGTCATAAAATCGTAAACCTCGTAACAAAAAAACAAATCCACAACTTCTACAGTCCATCAGTGAACAGCAATGGTCAGACAGCCATCAGCCTCGGCACATAGCAATCACTTCTTCTGATCAGTGACCAACACCGCTTTGCGAGTCCATTTGCGAGTACGAGTATAAGCAGTGATGGCGTCTTGGTATTGGGGATTCTGCCAATAGTTGTCGAAATACACCCATCCTTCCTTATTCTTTTGTTTGCAAAACTCCAAATCAACACTCCATTTCTCTTCCAACCATTTCCAATGTTTTGAATTGAAGGGGAACGTGAACTGCTCCGGAGACGAAGTTGCTTGAAGTGCCTCATTCGTGTGGTTTGCACGCTCATAAGGGAGAAGTTTATCGGACCAGCCGACGGCGATCCAACGTCTCTGATGTTCAAGGATTTGGAATTGGATGATTTTACCATTTTTGTTCCCTGGCAGCTTAGAAATGTTGAGGATCTTGTAGTTATTGTGCAGACTGGAAGCGTGTGATCCAATGAAGAACAGAGACAGTTGACGAATCATGTGAGAGCGCCAGAGAATACGAATTGTAGCTTGGAACCATAGAGAGTGATATGCAACAACGATGAAGACAAGTGAAAGGACATAGACTCGAGGCTCAATGAAAAACTTGAGCATGATGATGTGAACTGGTGTCACGATGAATAAATAGTTCCAGATACGGCTCCATATAATTCTGATGTCTCTTAAAGGCTCCAAGAGAGTGTCAAACCTCGTGATCAAGTTCTCCAACTCGTCCAAGATCTCATCCAAAGTTGGAGTCTCTTTGCTGACATCCACATACACCGAGTTGACATAGTAGTTCACTGAGCAGTAAACCGCTGTGGCGAAAAGCACCCAAAGCAGACAAGAGAGACGATAGTAGTAGATACTTGTAAGTGCAATTGACCAGTAGAGCCCATTCAAGATGGGATCTCGGTGGTGCCATGTGAAGAAGTCGAGTGCGCTGTTGGCCACCACGAACAATGGGAAAGACCTGTGCAATATAGATGCCACGAGCGGGTTTGTGGAGCCGAGTGAGTTTGAGCGACGCGGTGTCGGCAGTGGCGTGAACTCCGCGTGGAGAACAGCGTGTGTTGACATCGATCTTATAGATATACTCGATTCTCTTGCCGCCAGAAGATAAAAGGCCGTGGTTATAGAAGATAGGAGGAAACCCTTTCGCGCTTATGGCTGTCTAAGCTGTGGTGTTCGGATGTTTCTAGAAGCCTTCTCCCGATGCGTCCACGGGCTTTGCATCCCAGTAAAGTCTCAGGTTGATGAAGATAGCGTGCTGTGTGAATGTCCCAGTGTTGGTGGCAAGAATAGAAGACTGAGCCCGTCTAACACAATAAGGCCTTTCAACATTTATGGGCTCACATCACTGTTGAGCTGTAGTGTACCAGTGCCGGTCCCTAATACAAATTACAGAATGGAGCCAGAGAACCCCCATGCTTAGTCATAGCGTCTCCAGTAAGAGATGTGGGACCCCCATGCCCAACGCTTACAACACACACCCAATCCCACCCAAATCCACACAAACGTCACCAAATCCCCTATTCATGCATTTTGGCTGAGGCCGGAATATCACCAGTTGACACATCTGGGCCGGTGTGAATTGTACGATCGCGACGCGTGGGGACTCCACCACCACACCACCCCCTTGCACCGATAATGCCTCTAAAATGCTGCAAAAAAGAGATGGACATCGAACGACGGAGTTAGGCCTGCGTCTGGACGCTTATTTCGTAGCCTCTTGTTGCCGTCAGCCTATCTGTTGGGGATCTAGCCATTTCCACCGGTTTTCGCAAAGCTAGCGATCGTACCGGGCCAGGCGTAGCGAATGTCTGATTAACAAGTAGCAAACACGGCCCCAGGACACCTACCAAGTACGGACCGCTTGGGTTGAGAGCATAGTGGACGCCCACATATCCATACACACCGTGAGGACCTCATCTGCCGATCCGATGGGTCTCAGGCCATTTTTCCAGCGATTTCTATTCATTTTCCCACTATATTCACTTAGCGTTATGCAGTTATGCAAACGGTACGCGCAACATCAGCACACCATTGCTCTGCCGCATCTGACATCAAATGGTGTCAACCGTGAGGTTATAAAAGCGATGAGATTTCCCCTCTTTGAGTCTGCCACTGAGATGTTCAACCATCACAAACAAGATCAATCACACTACAGTGTCTCCTACACACACTTGAGTCTGATTACACACACACTCCACACAGAACAAACAATCTACAATGTCTGAAATTACTTTGGGTCGCTACTTGTTCGAGAGACTCAAACAGGTTGAGGTCCAGACCATCTTCGGTCTCCCAGGTGACTTCAACCTCTCCCTCCTGGACAAGATCTACGAGGTTGACGGTTTGAGATGGGCTGGTAACGCCAATGAGCTCAATGCAGCTTACGCAGCTGACGGTTACTCTAGAATCAAAGGTCTCTCTGCCTTGGTTACCACTTTTGGTGTTGGTGAACTGAGTGCTTTGAATGGTATCGCCGGTTCCTACTCAGAGCACGTTGGTGTCGTTCACATTGTTGGTGTTCCATCCATCTCCTCCCAGGCTAAACAGTTGCTGTTGCACCACACTTTGGGTAACGGTGACTTCACTGTTTTCCACAGAATGTCTTCGAACATCTCCCAAACTACTGCATTCATCAAGGACATCAACTCTGCTCCAGCTGAGATTGACCGTGTTATCAGAACCGCTTACGTCTACCAGAGACCAGTTTATCTTGCCCTCCCAGCAAACTTGGTTGATGACGTTGTCTCTTCAGACTTGTTGAAGACTCCAATTGACCTGTCTTTGAAGCCAAACGAAGAAGAGGCTGAGTCCGAAGTTATCGAAACCGTCTGCTCCTTGGTTGAGAATGCTAAGAACCCAATCATCTTGGTTGATGCATGTGCTGCTCGTCATCACGTCAAGGCCGAGACTAAGGCTTTGATTGACGCTACCCAATTCCCAGTGTTCGTTACTCCAATGGGTAAGGGTGTTGTCGATGAACAACATCCAAGATTCGGTGGTGTCTACGTTGGTACTTTATCTCAGCCAGATGTCAAGGAGGCCGTCGAATCTGCTGATTTGGTTTTGTCTGTTGGTGCTTTGTTGTCCGATTTCAACACCGGTTCTTTCTCTTACTCTTACAAGACTAAGAACATTGTTGAGTTCCACTCTGACCACATCAAGATTAGAAACGCCACTTTCCCAGGTGTTCAATTCAAGCCTGTCTTGCAGAAGTTGAACCAGGTGATTGGTGAGGCTGCTAAGAACTACACTCCACGTCCTGTTCCAACTTTGAAGTTGACCAACTCTCCATCTGATGGTCAAACACCATTGACCCAGGAATGGCTTTGGACTAAGATGTCTTCTTGGTTGAGAGAAGGCGATATTGTTTTGACCGAGACTGGTACTTCTGCATTCGGTATCGTTCAGACTAGATTCCCAAACAACACCACTGGTATTTCTCAGGTTTTGTGGGGTTCCATTGGTTACTCCGTTGGTGCTACACTCGGTGCAGTTGCCGCTGCTGAGGAGATTGACAAGAACAGAAGAGTTATCTTGTTCGTTGGTGATGGTTCTCTTCAATTGACTGTCCAGGAGATCTCCACTATGATTAGATGGGGTTTGAACCCATACATCTTTGTCTTGAACAACGATGGTTACACCATTGAGAGATTAATCCACGGTGAGAAGGCTACTTATAACGATATCCAATCTTGGGATCACCTGGCTTTGCTCCCAACTTTCGGTGCAAAGAACTATGATGCCGTTAGATTGTCCACTACTGGTGAGTTCGATAAGTTGGCTCAGGATAAGGAGTTTGCTGAACCTTCAAAGATTAGATTGGTTGAAGTTATGTTGTCAGTCATGGATGCTCCACAGAACTTGGTCAAGCAGGCCCAGTTAACCGCTTCTACTAATGCTGCCCAAGAGTAAGCTTTGTTAATATGATAGCTATGTGATTACGTCGTCTTTGAGTTTTCTGTTTTCAATTTGGTATATATGAAAAAGTCTAGTCAATTTATGAGATCTGAATGATATGACCAGTGTAGTTCACAATACTTTACTGAGAATTATTCGACATTACTAACTTGTAGTCATATAAGCTATCTGGGCTACTTATAATATATCATTGTCCACGCAGATGTGCGGATGTTCTTCTGCACCTGCTGCATGAGGTCCTGGAACATCAAAAATTCAAATAAATTGATAAAGTTGTGACTACATGGATTCAAAACCTAAGACATTTGAGTCTTTATCACCCTTATAATTGTTTATGCTCTAAATTTGGCAATATTCAGAGTTTCAAAAAATTTTAAAACCTTGAACTAGCATCTAAAAGCTGAGATTAAAAGATTAGATTGCATTTTTTCCAGAAATAATTAAAAAAATTTTGATTTTTGATTGAAATGTTGAATTTAGCTGAGGTACCATACACCTATACCTTCAGAACAATTGGAAATATATACTTAAAAATGTATTAAAAGTGGTTTAACGCTCAAACAATGTTATAAACCTATATATCTTCTCGCCCATCTGCTTATGTAATCGTGCTGCTTATCTCGCGAACATCTGTAGATGGAACTCCGTACCCTTTCTTGTTGTTTTGCTATATAATGGTGTCTGTATCTCCCATTTGAATAAATTGATGTAATTGTACACGGTATGATGGTTCTATTTCATTTGGTAATAGTACTCTGCGGTCTTACGTTGTGATGACCAAAACCTCAAGACTAATGAGCCATCGTGCTAAAAGCCAAGCTCATCATTACCATGGACCCTGCTTAATCTTCAAGCAAAAGATTAGAGCTCATACATATCCTCATGAATGCGGATTACATCCGTGTTTTCGATTGTACTACACTATATTAAAACACCCTACAAAAGCTTGAGACACAGACATGCTGGAATATGTCATTTATGCAGAGGACCGACATGTTAGACATAGGGCGCAGGCACGTCTATCAATTACCCGAGAAGTATGTCTGCACGTTGTGCGGTATATTACGCTAATTGTGTGTGTGTGTGTGGAGTGTTGTTAGCAAATGGCTGCACATATTGTAATACTGGCCTTGTACCCATTAAGGACCGTTGGTGTCCTATTTGGGGTGGGGAATGCGCAGATTGCAGGGATGTTCTCGGATAGAGGCTTAATTTAGAGCTCACAAAAACCACTGAGAGCCAGGGAGAAGTCACACAAAGGGAGATTGGGCCAGTGGGAAGGAGAGCTAGAAACAGGGGGACCACCAGACATCCTCCATGGCCAGAGCAGCAAAGCTGCGACCAAATAATACAACACAGAGCGAAAGAGCTTTAGAAATGGTACCCCTGGAGAACCGCGTCGACTGGCGTTCATCGCGCAGATCGCTCGCAACATTGGAAAGGTTCAGCAGACAGAGATTTGGCTGAGAGCGTGGCAATTACACTAAGTGGGAGGTGCGTAGTGGGTAAATAGACGCTTTTTGTTCAATTTATCACCAACTTTATACCAAAATACCAGATTTATTCCACTAAATAAAGCGTCCTCTGCATAATAATTCAACTTCGGCTTTTCCCCTTCGAGCGCGGCAGCTCGCGCTGGCTCCCGATGGGAAAATTTCAGATCTTCCGGGCAAACAAGAACTCTCAAAGACTGCCTTCCCAGCTCCAGCAAGCGAAAAATCGGCCCTTTTCTCTGCTCTACAGAGCTCTCTGACACCCCACCGTAATCTCAGAGACACAGGCTTCGTTCTCTGTTCTTACACACCGAGAGCACTTTTCCGCCCGTACACCACAGCACTGCCATCATGTCAGTTCCTCGCATTAACACCAACCGTCTGACCCACTCAGTGCGCAAGGTGCTCAATCGGTTGCCCATACAACTGCCCTTGCACAGGCTAAGGTCACTGGGACTGGTTGTGGTGCTTGCGGTGCTTGGAGTCCAACTTATGGTGCTTTCTTCGCCTAGATCTGTGGCGCTCCCGTACATCTCATATGGCACTGCCAACGACGGCACAGTTCTGGTTGTCGATAAAACCACCGCTACATCAACACATTACAAGTACCTTCTTGAAAAGCACTCAGAGAAGTTCCCTATGCTGCCTCTGAAGCAAAAATGTCAGCTCTATTTCGATGAGCTCTACAAGCTGGATGCGGACTGGGAGGTCACACCGCCAGATAAGGACGCTAATGCCGATTACAAGAAGGAGACGTTTGACCACCGGAAGTTCATCCAGGACCAGATCAACGAGTACAAGAAAGAGCACAACAACGAGGAGCCGTCAGATGGCAAGAAAGCGGAGTTTGAGTTGAAATTCAAGGACTTGTTGGACAAAACTATGGAAACTGAACAGCTGATGATCGACGCAGTTACACATTTGAGAGTTTTCGGCCAGTGTTTCCTGCAAGACTCTACAAGCTCGATGTTTTCAAGCATCTTCGGAACCGCACAAGATCACGATACAGACATTGATATGTGCTATGATGTCGAACAAAGGCTGTTCCCATGGCTAACTAGACAGCTACCGCTGTTCACAAGATGGGACGGCACTCTCGTCACTGGTATCCCAAAGATGTCGAAGTACATCAATGAAAATGACTACGATGATATTGACATGCCATTGTCCTTCCAAGACGACGGTTCAGACGCAGGGCTTGCCGTTAACGACGATGTTGCTGAGAACTTGGGTGCAGCCTCTCGCAAATTCTTCAAGAGAGCAAGCAGAGATGAGTGTTTCCTGAACAAGTGGAGAAAGGCCTTGAACGGTAAAGGTATCGTCTTGTCCGTTGCTGACAAGTATGAGCATGATATCTCTGGTTTGATCAGAGTCCTGAGGGCTCTGAACAACAAGTTGCCTATCCAACTAGTCCACAAGGGCGACTTGAGGGAAGAGGTTCAGCGGAGAATCATCGAGGTTGCAAGATCCGATGAAGTTGATGTCCCATTGCACGTTTACAACTTGATCAAGAACGACGTTCCACATAATTTCCCAAAACAGGAAGTTTGGTTTGTTAATGCCAAAAGATGTATCAGCAAGGAGTATCAAAACAAGTTCAACGGGTTTGCCAACAAACTCATTGCCTACCTCTTCAACTCCTTTGACGAGATCCTCCTCATGGACACGGACTCTGTCCCACTTGTTAAGCCACACGCTTTCTTCCAGCTTGGTCCATATCAACGTACTCAAACCGTTTTCTTCAAGGACAGATTCAACGCTGAGAAAGTTGCCCTTCATGACTCTCAATTCTTCCACAAACTCATGCCATCCTCAGTTGATCAGGCTCTTTTCCAAATCCCGAAAGTGAGTAATATCACCCTGGAGAATCGTTATATGAAGGATCAGTTCCGTCATCTCATGGAGGCCGGTGTCGTCGGTATCAAACGTTCCACTCATTTCATCGGTATCCTCACCTCTATTCAAATCAACTTCTGGTCTGCAACATCTTCTCGTATTTGGGGTGATAAAGAGCTTTTCTGGCTAGGCCAAAGTGCTAGTGGTAATGAGAATTACGAGTTCAACAAGTATGACGTTGTCTCCGTTGGTGAATTGACACCAATGTCCGATAGACCAAGAAACACCATCGCCCATGAATTGTGTTCAACTCATCCAGGACATTTGAGTGGTGATGATAACTACACTCTGTTATGGATCAATTCAGGTATGAGATACTGTAAGGTTGATACATGGGAGAAAGATATGGCCCAAGATCGTATCAGGAAGATTTTTGAGGATGTAAGTGAAGTGGAGAAGTATTATAGATCTCCACTGAGAATCAATGCAGCGTTGATCCCTCCAGGTGGTGATCGCCAAAAGAACAACGATAAGAACGAACCGGCTAGAGGTTGGGTCATGAATAACATCTGTAAAGGTTATCTGTGGTGTGCTTATGACGTTGTTGGTGGCTCTACTGATCCAGCAGATCGTGGTGCTTATGTTGAGTATGATAACATCACCGAGAACAGAAACTACTACTTGGGTAAGTTATGGCTTGAACAGGACTTAGTCAAGTTGAGCGACTTTGACAAGGAAATGGAGGCTGCTCTTAAGAAGGAGCTGCAAGAGCAGCTCAAGAAAGAGGAAGAGAAGAAGAAGAAGGCAGAAATTCAGCAAAAGCTTGACGAGGAATTGGCTGCTAAGGCGAAGGCCGACGCGGAGGAGAAGAAGAAGGCCGAAGAGCAGAAGAAGGCCGAGGAGCAGAAGGCCGAAGAGCAGAAGAAGGCTGAGGAAGAGAAGAAGATCGAGGTCGGTTCTGGACAGAAAGTTGCGGAGCCTGATGCTGTTGTACCTGCTGATGCTGTGGCTAATTGAGCCGTATTATGTCATGTTTTATAGCAATTTATTCATTCACTATTATTGATTTGTCGTCATATTTGTTCTTAGTTTTCACTGCGTCATGTTTCCACGCTACGAGTACAACTAATAAATAACTCATTTGTGTTTTCCTTTCTTTATTTCTCAAAAAGAAGCTATTAACAGACGTCTCTTCATTGGGAGACAGAGAAACCCCATATGCTCTATGTTATGGCATATGGGAGAAAGTCTCCAATTGTGATGTGTAATATGTGTAATGCATGGTCTTTAACCACCAACAAACCGTAAGGCGTTCTTCAGGCGCGAGAACACCAATTAATCTCCCCTAGTGAATATAATGGCATGATAATGGAAGCAGCTTAGAATGGCTGGTCCTCTGGGTCAACGGTCTTGACCCAGTGGTCACCGAGAATTGGGATCTTCTTGTAGATGGCGTCCTGGAAGACTGGAATACCCTCAGTGAAGACGAAGATACCGAAAGTGACGGCACCACCCCAAAGAGCGAAGTTTGGAGTGTAGGCAGTCAAGTTCTTAATGTTGAGCTGACCCAAGTGTGGGACAACCTTGAAAGCTGGCTTGGCGATGTACTGTGGCAAAATGTGTTAGTAGACGTCGTTTTTCGTGCGATAAAAGGGTGCAGTGGAGTTCAGGCGTCCACCGTTGTCGGAAAAACGTACAGAAACCATTTTTACTCGGATTGTTTGCGTAGGTGACTGTGTTGAACGCCAACGTTGTGCTCCTCAATGCTCTGTTTGTCTCTGTTTTTCCTACCACAGCGGTTCTGCTTTTTTTCGCGACAATTTGAAATGCGCGATCGCAATTGGCTGGAAGTTATTTTGGCCCCAAAGGGTAATTGTCGCGACAATCCTCAGCATGGGCACGTGACCATGGTGCACGTGACCACGGCTCAATTTCTACATTTCATCAATCTGCTCTAAAGTTCACTATATTAATCCACGGTTCAAATACTGAAATCACAGAACACCCGGTCAAGTTTGATTGCATCAGCCGAGTAGCGTACCTCCCCTAACGAACTCGTCTGGGTGTAGCACCTTGGTCTCTGCGACGAAGTCTTCAACCACATAGTTAACAGTCTCCTCGTACCAGCCAGCCTTTGTCAGGAAATGTTTCTCTGGCATGGCTTTCACCGGGGAGATCCAAACCAAGAGACAATACGTTGAGAATGAGGCAATATAACCGGCAAAGAAGGACAGGTTATACACATAAGTAGCACCGACGGGGACATCAACACCGCAAGCACCGACGAAACCGACCACATTGGGAGCAATACCGCAGATATAAGCAACGTAAGCTCTCCAATTGATGCCAAATCTGTTATAAGTGTAATCACCCTCTCTGTTAATAGTGTACAAGTGGAACACATTCAGATATCCCCTTCTAACCACTGTATAATCAGCAGCGATGACACCTGCAATAGCGCTCAGGAAGACCGAGTAAGCGGAGAGATACGTTGTGAAGTTTGCACTGGAGGTCATGAAATGCCATGGACACACTGCAAATGCAATAGCAGCACAAATGAACCCACCACGACGGATATTGATGAATTTAGGCAATAATGCTGTGCCATCAGTTCCGAAACTGATACTGTTAGCTGAGATGTTGGTACCGATTTGAGCCAGACAGAAAGCAGCAGAGATGAGGAAGACACCGGCACGGTCTCCCCTTGAGTACGATTCAACATAACGTGTCAACAAATCAAGCGGTGACCAGTAGATTTCTCCATACATCTTTCCAGAGGCGGAAGAGGTTAGGATACCAATCAGTGAGGTCAAGGCGAAGCAGATTGGGATGGAGAGGAACTGAGGAAGAGCAGAAGCTTTTGGGGTCTTTGCCAATCTTGAGAAATCCGGACAGTTCAAGATGAAAGTAGAGAAATTGGCCAGAGAGTTCATAGTAGAGATGATAAAAGCCCAGGCATGGTCAGATCCTTTAGCGGTGGTACCTTGGCGCATCACAGACCCGATACCGTCAGCACGGACGATAGTCCAGACAAGGAAGGCGATACCGGCAATTGCACAGACGTATGATTTGACTGTGAAGAGGTGTCTGATTGTCTGTGGTCTGCAGTAAATGAATGGGAGAGAAATTAAGCAGAACAGGAAGTAGCACATAAATTGGAAAGTTGTGGTTCCGGAGCCTGCGATGCCGTTATGGATTCTCGTGTCCAAGTCAGCACCAAATATGGCCTTAAGCATCAACTGGACACACTGGGAGCCCAACCACGCCTGGACACTGTACCAGACAGCAGCCATGACGACTCTGTTCAGAACAGGCCAGATGGAGCCAATTGTGCCGAAAGAAGCCCTGCAACTGACCGGGAACGAGACATGATAGTGTGAGCCGACTCTCTGAGAGACAAAGATGAAGCATGCGAGAAAAAAGTAGCCCAACCAAACTGAGATCCACGTCTCCCACCAGGATAAGCCTGCCTGGACACCAGTAGCAGCAATTTGCCAGGTGTTGATGTTGAAACACTCAGAGATCCACAGGAAAACGAAGTTGTACCAGCACCAAGGCCGTTCGGCCTCGTCAAACACCGGCTGGAGGTCCTTGTTGATGAGGAACGACTCAGAAATGGTCATGTCGTCATCCTGGAGACACAACTTGGCCTTGAAGCGCTGGAACCACGAGGGAGTATCCTGATTGGTGTACTTGGTGTACTTCTCGCTGGACTCGTCCGGGAGAGACGACACCGAGCCTGAAGAGTGGCCGAGATTGTTCTTCTCCTCCATGATGACCTGGGAGTAAATATACGACGTAGACGGGGCCGGTGACAGTCGGGCTGACAGGCTACAGTTGTGCGGAGATGCGGGAAATGCCTGAGATTAAATCAATTGTGCCCGAAATGCGGTGTAATCAAATTAAAATGAGTATAGATTACTTTATCTCTCGTATCAGAAGGGAAAATTTCCTCGATGGAGCCATCCCGATCACGCGTGAGGCGTTATACGGCGTCACGTTATCAATGGTTGGACACAGGGAAAAAATATCGTCCCACCGGTGGAAGGAGGAAGAACAATAATTATTCTTCCTTCACGGAGACTAATTGGCGTGTATCAGGAGGAATTGGCTTTCCGTGATTCCGGGGCCTTATCAGCGCCCGGGCTTATCACCGTATTAAGTGCGTCGGAGAAACTGCAGGGCCTACAATTAACGGCGGGACCCTAATTAGGAAAGCATAATTGAAGTACATTTTACGCTGGGAGGATACATGATACAAAATTAAGCAATCAATATGTATCATATTAAATACGGAGATTTAACTTCAGATGGAACACATCAGAGTGCACTGTCGCTTATATACCGTTTGATTATATTATATCAGTATTTGAAAATTTAAGTGAAGCCCTGCATATGAGTATGATCATGATAAAAACCAACATGCCTGGCGTAAACGGGGATCTTGTGTTATCTCCGCCTACAGAGTACTGGTAATTCAGGTGCATATTAAGTGATAGAAGAAGCAAAATGACCGATCATAAGTAGCGTACTAGAATATAGTGAAAACAACCAATAAAAATAGAAAAAAGCCTGCATAATACCGTCAATGAGATAATCTTGAGTACGTGGGAATCCGGATAGGATCTTTATGGAGAATTTGAGCATCTAAGAATACGGTCACTGGTAGTCCTCGTAGTTGAAGAATCTGAAGATTGGGAGGCTCTTCTGGGACAAGGCAGTAGAGTCCTCGCCGGCTTTGATCAGCTCAAATTCCTTCTTGTGCACCTCGTACGCCTTTCTGGAGTGCTGCCATTCAGCCAGCAGCTCGGTGTTGTTGCAAGCACCAAACAGTGTCAATTGACCATCTTCGTCAAATCTGTCTTCCTTTGGTGGCACCTGTGTTCCCTCACAAACCTGGTTTGGAACCCAAAGACCAATGTCTGCCTGCCAGTTGTGATCAAAGATGTTCCAGTCGTCCATGGCTTTGGAGCCATACCATCTCTTCAAGATCTCGTCAATGGCGTTTGGCATGTACGCCTGTCCACCTTCGTACAGAGTTCTTCTCAGTGGGAAGATATCATCGTAAGTGAACCATTGATAATGCTTACAGTGGAAAGACACCTCACCTTCTTTTGGATGGATGTACTGTGGCTTTTCCCTCTTGGTGGTCCACAATGCAGAGATATCAATGTAAATACCAACCTTGACATCAATGAAACGGGCATCAATGAATTGTTGGTCGTTTTGTTGTAGGTAGTATGGGTTGGTCTGCAGCCAGTAAAGAGCATCACCTTCGTTTGGATTTTCAACAACAAGGGTGTTATTCCACAATCTTCCAATCTTGTCAACATCGTTGATGGACATCTGGACATCAACGTCATTGTCCCAGGGTAAGTTCTGAGCGTTGAAGTACCAACCAATCAGGTTACCATAGTTGAACCAGGAGATCAAGTTGGCGTGCTGGCAGAATCTGAACCAAGTACGGATCATATGATGGATCACCTTGATACGTTCCTCATGCGAGATGATCTGCTTAATCCACGGGAAGTTGTAGTGATGCATCTCAGCTCTGCGATCAATTGGGATGTTTGGAAAAGTGAAATAGAATTTGTTGGCTTTGGCAACGTTGTTCTTGGAGAATCTCATGAATTCCAGGTACTTTCTTTCAGCACGTGTTGGGGATTCAAGTGACTCGTACTTCTTCAACAACTCATCGAAGTCAGGTTCTTTGAAATCTGCAGCATCCTGAGAAAGGTGTTCTTTCAAGCTAAGGTCCTCAGCTTTGTGACCCTTCTTTTCGAATGTCTCGGCGAGCTCATTGACTATATCCTGTCTGTTATGAGCAGCCTCTTCAAATGCCTTGATCTCAGAAGATGAAACAGTGTC
This sequence comes from Petasospora mississippiensis, assembly GCA_030581715.1. Lineage (NCBI taxonomy): Eukaryota > Fungi > Ascomycota > Saccharomycetes > Phaffomycetales > Wickerhamomycetaceae > Petasospora > Petasospora mississippiensis. Next base: position 216,620 of record JAKTVV010000002.1, on the reverse strand, counting down.
TTTACCATAATAAATAGCAGCGAGACCTTCACGGCCGAATGGCTTGGAACGTCTGTTTTCTTTGACAGGCCAGTCAAAGTACTTCATATCGGTCTCAAAGGACACACGTTCTGGAATGGTCCACCAGAAATGCTTGAAAATGGCAGAACACAAACCGATCTTCTGCAAATGCTCAAACACTTGCAGTTTTTGGTTGTAGGTCTCATCATCAGTCCACTTATCCTTTTCATCAAATAATACACCGTAGCACACTTTGTTCATGAAGCTGTACAGCTGAGCGTCATCACCACCAAACTCACCAACGAGAGAATCATAAGCGTTGATGAAGGCATTGGCAGGCTGTGTATCGACCCAGTCAGCCCAGTGGAAATCCAATGGGTTGGCTTCCAGATATCTTTCTGGGTGGGCGTCGTTTTGGTACACTCTATTCAATCTTTGAAGATGAGCAGCAGTGGAGAAGTTCTGGTGGAAGTCATTAGTAACACGGTTCTGGTTTACAAAAACAGCTGGTTTACTGTCAAGCTTGAATTGTGAGAGGAAGCCTTTCGATTGGAAGAACGAACGATGGAGCTTGAGCCAGAAGTCCAGATTCTTCGTTGATTCCACAAAAGAGGAGTAATTAGACACGTTGAAGATCAGAGAGGACAACAGTAAGTTTGCACCGAGAACAATCAACGCGAGTGCAACGACAAACTTCGATTTCACATAGAAATTCTGGCGTTTCTGATAGTTGAAGGCATCGGCACTCGGCGTTGGAGCGCTTCTAACCAAGGAGTTGAGTAGCACTATCGGCTTGGCCACCAATGTGGTCACAACACGTCTCAATTGCGGCAGCATATATGTGAGAGTGTCTGTGTGATGCAAATGGAGTAACTTAGGCGATTGGTGACAGCTTTTTCAAAGTGTTGAAGATACTACCGGTAAAGTAGGGGTCCTTTAAATGTCTTGATAGCTAAAGCCAGGGGAGGAGGACAGACAAAAACAAGAGCAGAGAAGTGGAAAAGATACGGCCGCAGTTGGTCAAAGGTGAAGTGTGGGCTCTAGACGTCAACTCTTGGAAAAAAAAAAGTGTCAATCGAAGAGAGATTCTGGTAAGAGTAAAGTGGCTTACAGACATTCAGAACCAATGAAATTTGTATGAGCGCGAAATCCTAGTTTCAATGTAGCGCGTTGCAAGGTGTCGAGATCTGCAGTCCTTGATAGTGATCCTGCATTGAGCTGCAGGCTGGCGCAAGGGAGTCCGAAAACTAAACCTCAAGTCGCGCAAAATGTCCTGAAAATAATAGTACTGTTGCCGCATTGGGAGAAATTGCGGAAGACGCCGGCAATCCACCATCGGGCGGACAAGGCGTGTGGGGCAAGGATTGAGACAAAAAGCTGGCAACCTTTGATTCTCCGGATCAAGTTAGATGGGCGATCCTCTGGTAAACACGTATCATCATTTCATCAACTCCTTGACCAACTCCTCCCCAATCGATGAAATGCTGAGAGCTCTATTCGGGGCTTACAGCTCAGAAATGGTCCGCCTTCCGTTCAACGCCAAGCCTTTAAGGGTTTGTCCGTGTGGCCCCTACCAAAAAAGCTTAAGATCCTGCAGCCGGTCACGTGACACTCGCAGCCTTAGACTACGATTAATGATTAATGTGGAGCTTCATGTATTCAGGTACAAACAATATCTAACACTGTAGTGTCGAACAAGAACACCAAACCAACGTTATCCTCTTCTTCCCAGATGATGTTCAGATATCTTAACACTTTTTGAGCCAAACTTGATCTAATCAACATACTAACACTCTCAAACCCTTTCTGAATGAAGTCTCTATGCTCTTGCTTGATTGCGACACTGCCACATATGAACATGGCCCACATAGATAATAGATGCTCCTTGTTCAGAGACTGAGAGTACTTCATCTGGTCCACCATCATCAACACATCGTTCTGGAGAGTTTCATCCTCAATGGCGATTTGTGGATCGCACAGTTTTCTCAACACGATGGAGGCACCGTACAGCTTAGCCCTTGCGTAAGCGATGCTTTGCTTCTGAGCATCTGGGAGATGATCATCCATCAACTCATCGAGACGAGAGAGTTCAGTAGTCATCTGTTGTCGTAAATCCAATGCCCTCAATGCATATTCCGAGTTTAGTGGAAGGGTCTTTGTGCGAACAAGCCATGTTGCCTTAGTGCAAATTTCATGTGCTTTCAGAGAGACTCCAAGTATCGGGTGATTGATGAAGTCATTTTGAGTAGAGCTGTTCAATGGACGTGTGAGAATTCCTCCAAACTGTTCAAAGAAGTGGAAAGGTGACGGGACTTTGCTCAGCTTATCATGGCGACACAGAATGATTGTAATTGGGAAGTTGAAGATGAAGTGTTCGGTCAGGATACGATCCAATGGCGAGAGATTGAACCCGAGCGTTGATGTGGCGTTCTTGAGGAAACGTTTCTTCAAGATTTCGTACGCAGCAGCAAGATGACCAGCACTCTTCGTTGCGTTTAGTCCCAGCGATTTATCACGAAGGCACAACGTTTGAAGCAGCTGCACAGCAATGAAGAGATGATCCTCGCAGCCGTCTTGGGAGGTTTGAATATCAGAAACCAACAAACTCACAGCTTTGACATATCTCTGATGTGATCTGGAGACAAAGTCGTCCTCAGCGTAGGCCAATTGGGTCGCACCGCAAGCAAGGAAGATCTCCCTCACGGTGTGGCTCTCAATCGCATACGGTAGTAAAATGGTCATAGGAGACAACAACGGATCACAGTGAGCTGGTGTTATTGAGGACAGAAATGTGTTGACGAAAGCATCATAACAACGGGCTTCCTCACTCGTGAGCTTGATGCCCGGGATAGAGTGCTCAAACTCCTCATAGATTCTCGGAGCTGAGCCCACTGAAGAAGAGCGTCTTGATTTCAAATCGTACTCGTCTTCCTCCTGAATGACGCTTTGGAGATGGAGGAACTCGTACAAAAGCGGATCGTCGGTGAAGCTCAGATCAAACACCTGATTGTGCAGACCGTCGCTTGTGCCTGTAACGACCTGATTGTCCAAGGATATATGTGAATCATTGAAGATTACCTCATCAGTGGGCTTTGAGGCTTTCTGTGGAACTGCGGGAACGGCTGATTGAGTTACGTGTTTGGGCCAAACACAATCAACATCTCTCTTGACACAGCCTGAGCACCTAGGCTTCTGCTCGTCACACTTCTTTCGCTTCTGCTTGCAGCCCAGACAGCCGTCTAGCGACTTCTTGAACTTTCGCCTTGCTCTCCGCTGTTTGAGGCCGTCGGCGCCCGAGCCTTGGAGATCGAGGATGTGTTGATATGAGTGGTAGGTGAGCTCCATCACGGGATTTTTCTGTTTTTTTCCTTGAAAATGCAGCCAAACACGCCTAAAGAAGACTGTGGAGAGGAGCACGGAGCTACTGCGTATTCCTGTTTAGGTCGTGCCTTTTGGTTGTGTCAAAATCCAAGATTCACACAAGATAGCGCATCGCTTGCTGATTTCCCGTGGGCCTTGAGGGGGTTTTCGCTCGCGCTTTCCCGATTAGGAAGACGCGACGCGCCATTGTATCAAGACACTAGGTATAAAGACGATCCGATACCGCTTTGAACATCCTTTCTGGCCCAATTGGGCTCCAAACGTTCACAGTAGAAATGTCAACTACACAGACGACCACAGAGACATCCACACTCCATTTGTCGCCACAGCACCCAGCCCACACCCTCAAAATCCAGCCGGGACGTCTTATCAACACCATCCATGAGACGTCTGAATGGGGAGCAAAGTTCCCCTGGGGCGACCACCCAACTGAGACCGGCGTTTGCAGACTCGCACTGAGCGATGAGGACAAGAAGGTGAAGGATTGGCTGGTGGAGGAGACGAAAAAGCTCGGCTGCAAGGTCACAATTGACTCCATGGGTAACATCTTTGCGGTATACCCGGGCAAAGAGAAGGACGCTAAACCAACAGCCATGGGCTCCCACCTGGACACACAGCCTACTGGAGGCCGTTATGACGGTATTCTTGGTGTTTTGACGGGGTTGGAGGTTCTGAGAACGCTGAAGGAGAACAACTATGTTCCACGCTTCCCAATCGTCCTCATCAACTGGATGAATGAAGAGGGAGCCCGTTGGCCCATGGCCCTCATGGCCTCGTCTGTGTGGGCCGGGATGTACAAGGCCGAGGAGATCTACGAGATGGAGTCCATCACCGATGACATTCCCAAGAAGGTTGGCGACGAGCTTGAACGAATTGGCTACAAGGGCGAACTGCCATGCTCCCACTTGAGCTTCCCCATCGCAGCCCATTTCGAGATCCACATCGAACAGGGCCCGATTCTGGAGCGTGAGGCCAAGAAGATTGGCATTGTCACCGATGTACAGGGCTACAGCTGGTGGAAAGTCCACGTCAAGGGAAAAGCTCAGCACACCGGTACAACTCCTATGGACATGCGTTCTGACACTTTACTCGCCGTTGCGAAGATGATCGTTCGTGTTAACGAGATCGCTGCTAAGTACGGTGGTATGGGCTCCACAGGCACCCTGGACCTGTCTCCAGGTGTGATGAATGTCATTCCCGGTGAGGTCTCTTTCGGTATGGACTTCCGTCACACAGACGACTCCAAGATGAAGGCTCTGCTTGACGATGCAAAGAGTTCATTTGAGAAGATTGCCAAGGAGACAGGCGACAATATTACCGTTGAGATGGAGCACATCCACACCCAGCCGGCCACGCATTTCAACGAGACATGTGTTCAGTGTGTCCGTGAGAGTGCTTTCGAGCTCTACGGGAAGGATGCTACCCGTGAGATTGTGAGTGGTGCTGGCCACGACTCGTGTGCTACGGCTATGCATGTTCCTACGTCTATGATCTTCATTCCCTCCAGAGACGGTGTTTCCCATAACCCTGAGGAGTACAGCTCCCCTGAGCAGTGCCACGAGGGATTCCTGACGATGCTGGGCGCGGTTCTGAAGTACGATGCTCTTAGGGAGGAGTGACTCGGGGCGAGCTGCTACCACATACGTTGCTCTGAGTATAACGCTCTCTGAGAAGAGCTACCATACTATACACGCTCTGAGTATAACTATCCCGGAGAAAAACAACTAAACTATACGATATCTACACACGCATATAATATACAGTTATACAGCGCCTTTATCATTGATTCCCTCATTGTAGGCGCTTATTCTCCTTAATATGTGCGCCTGTCTCAGTTCTTCAGGGGGCTATCTCTGATAGCCCGGTACAGGCCTCCCGGCGAAGCGTCCCGTACGTATCACACCGAAGCAGAAGCCCACAGCACTGTGTGATGCCAAATAGAAGGTTTACAGCGTTAATAAGAGCCACTTGTGTGTGTTTAGCTGTACAATGCAGGCCAAGCAGGGCATTTATTTCCCTATCGGTTATATCGTTGGCCGGAGATAACTTCTTCCAGAGTCACCCCGCAGAAGTCGCAGAGCGTGGCCGGAAATCTCCGGGCCTGTCAACGGGGAACTATTAGAGATAATTGTGACAGTCCAGCGCAGAGATATCCTGTGTTAGACTGGAAAACTGGCCTCAGAATGTCTCAGAGATAACTCCAGCTTCATGTATGGAAAACAGGAGCAAAAGCAGCCAGTTCGTGGAGAACCGGGGGATCCCGACGTTGAGCAACGCTGATCACGAGCCTTTAGTGGGAAAAAAAAGATCCAAGACATCAGCTACAGCGCTCAGAAGCGCACCGGTCGCCGTATCGCACCGAGATTGCATGAAACAAACCGGAAAATTTGTCTGAGATGTGTGGTCACACGGGAGATGCCAATTGGCCCCGAAAAGGGCTAATTAGATAGCTGGGTTGGCGTGGTTTTGCGGTAAATGGCCCAGAGTTTCGACCGCGCACACCTCTTATCGACGCCGTGCTGCGTCATGATTCGAGAAGCGTGTGCTCGCAACAGTACCGAAGATCGCATTTATATATAAGTCCGTCATTTGCTTCTTCTGTAGCTCCAAGTATTGAGATGAAGTGATATAAGCCAAACAGTGATGTCCTACGACCAGAATATCAGACAGGCCTCTCGGGGCTCGTTCTCCGACGACAAAGCCGATGTCAAGAGAGAGCAATACGAGCTCGACGACCAGGATGTCGGCTCTGAGGACTCTTACATCCAGAAATCCTCCAAGAAGCCAACATGGCTCAGAAACTTCTTGGACAAGATCGCCTTGACCCACGACCCGACACTTTCTATCTCCCAGCAGTTCCTCGTTAACAACGATCTGCAGCCGGTGTTTGACCCAGAGGACAGACCGTGGGTCTGGTGGAACTTTGTTGCTTTCTGGATCGCAGACTCCTTCAACGTTAATACCTGGCAAATTGCTGCTACCGGTGTCCAGGCCGGTTTGTCCTGGTGGGAAACCTGGCTTTCCGTCTGGATTGGTTACACCATTGCGGGCTGTTTCCTGTTCATTACTGCCAGAATCGGTTCCCACTACCACATTGCGTTCCCTGTTGCGTGCCGTTCGAGTTTTGGTGTTTTCGGCTCAATCTGGCCAGTTATCAACAGAGTGCTGATGGCTGCCATCTGGTACTCTGTCCAGGCGTGGATCGGTGGTGAGTGTGTCGCCTTGATGCTAAAGGCGATCTTTGGTGCTAACTTGGACACTAGAATCCACAATGACATCCCAAGCTCTGGTACAACAACGTTTGCCTTCCTGGGCTTCTTCTTGTTCTCTCTTATCTCTCTGCCATTTGTCTATACTCGTCCCCAGACTCTCCGTCATCTCTTCACTGCCAAGGCGTACATTTGTGGTACTGGTGGTATTGCCTTCCTGGTTTGGACTATTGTCCGTGCCGGTGGTATCGGCCCTATTGTTCACCAGGGGACGACTCTGAAAGGCTCTGACCATGGTTGGGCTTTTGTGAACTCCACCATGAACTGTATCGCCAACTTTGTTACCCTGATGGTCAACTCACCAGATTTCACCAGATTGGCGAAGAAGCCATCTTCTGCTGCCTTGCCTCAGCTCATCGCCATCCCAGTGTGTTTCTCTCTGACATCTCTGATTGGTATCCTGGCTTCTTCCGCTTCTACCGTTATGTATGGCGAGACTTATTGGTCCCCTCTTGACCTGCTGACCCGTTATGTCGAATCCTACACAAGAGGTGACCGTGCTGGTGTCTTTTTGATCTCCTTTGCTTTCACCATTGCTCAGATTGGTACTAACCTCTCGGCCAACAGTATCAGTTTCGGAACCGATGGTACTGCTCTTCTTCCAAAGTACATCAACATCCGTCGTGGTGGCTTCATTTGTGCTGCCATCGCCTTCGCTGTCTGTCCATGGCAGTTGATGAAGGAGTTCACAACCTACCTCAGTGCTTACTCTGTCTTCTTGAGTGCTATTGCCGGTGTCATTGGTGCCGATTACACACTAGTCAAGAGAGGTTACTTGAACGTGTTCCACTTGTACACTAACGATCCAAAGGGTAACTACACATACAACAGACTGGGTACCAACTGGAGAGCTTATGTTGCCTATATTTGTGGTATCTCGCCAAACATTGTCGGATTTGCTGGTGCTTGTGGTGCTTCTGTTCCAATTGGTGCCACTTATGTGTACAACTTGTCATTCTTTACTGGTTACTTCAGCTCGTTCGGTATCTACTGTCTTCTGGTTTGGCTCTCTCCAATTAAGGGTATGCCTGAGGAGAAGTTCTTGTCCAAAGGTGGTTGGTACGAACACAATCTCAACTATGATGTTGATAAAGATGACTTCATCACAGAGATCAGACGTGACCATCCTAATGAGTACCAAACGGGCGGTGCCACGTTGCTTAACTGATTTCATGGGCACACTTTATCCGGCTCATTGTTTTATTGTTTAAATGTAATTGATTTTACAGATTGTTGTGTTCGTTTTGTATCTCTTTCTATCGTTGACGTTTAGATGTAATTAATTCTATTACTTTTAATGTTTGTCTTGTATCTTTTAAGCGAGAAAATTCTTCAAATATCTCACTTCATCTCATGGGAGATGCCAGACTCCCAAACCTCATTGTGGTGCTTTCCAAATGCGGCCTTAACCTTCTCCACCAGTTCAGAGTCATTGATTTTGTTATCCTTGACATTCCAGTACTGTTCAATTGCATTGTTCAACTCCTTGACATTAGAAACACCGAGGACAACTGGACCGTGAGGTAGGAACTCTCTCATAGCGAACCTTGTTGCAAGATCAGCTAGCTCGACACCTTCTTGACTGGTCAGCTGGGCAATCTCTTGACACTTGTCTCTCAACTGCTTAGAAGCTGGGTGGAACTCGTGAGTTGGACCGGATCTCAGAAGTGACATGGAGAGAATTGATGCATTCAAAAGACGTTTGAGCTTACACTCTTCATAGAACTTTGGAATGTATTCTCTGAGCCTTTCATTCTGGAGATTGAAATTGGAGTAGGACAAAACTGCATCCAATGGGCCCACAGCCGAGGTCGTGACGGCCTTTTTAGAGATATAGTACAAGAATTCAACAGGGTACCCACTCAAGCCAAAGTTCTTGATCAAGCCCTCGTCCTTCAACTTTCTCAGTTCGGCCAGCGCACCGAGAATCTGCTCTTCTTCAACGAACTCGATATCGTGGAGATACACTAGGTCGAGATAGCTAGTTCCCAGTCTCTCCAACGACCTCAAAACACTTTTTCTGATCCACTCTGGCGAGTAGTCAAAGTCATCAAGCTGTAAGCGGCCACACTTGGTAACGATATAGTACCACTCTCTTGGGAACTCGTTGCTCAGCTTCTTCAAGGCATCGCCCAGAATGATCTCAGAGGGACCGTAGTATGGCGATGTGTCGATGGCTCTGATGCCATGGGTGAACCCGATGCGAATAATGTCCTCCACTGGGAGCTGCTCCGGGTTGTCGTTGAACTGCTGGTTGAAGACGGCGCCGCCGAGGAGAAGGTCCGGCAGGTCTTCGATCTGGCCTGTTACGGCTGTTCCGAATGGGCCAATAGGCTTGAAAGAGGTCATTCTGGTGGCTTGTTTCGTAGCTGTTGGCGTGTGTTTTGAGGCTTTAATTGGTACCTGTTGCTGGTTCGTGTATTTTCAAGCAGTATTTTCAGGCTGTGTTTTGTAGCTGTTGATTGTGTGTTGTTCATTGTGTTGATGGAAGCGAACTTTTCCCAAGACGCCACCGCGGACTACAACACTTCAAAAACCATTGGCTCACCACAAAAAACCCGTACAATGGCACCTAAAAGAGAGAGAGAAGAGTCGGAAGACATCCTCCCTGAAGACAGCAGCACATTGCAGCTACAAAAAAACGAGGACGGAGAGCCGTTTGTCGACGTAAGTGGGAAACCAGGCCTTTTGCTTCCACACTACTAACTAGCACAACCAGCTCGGGAAGAACAAGCGATGTACTGTGCGCAGCTTCAAGGGAATGACGCTCGTGGATATCCGTGAGTACTATGACGCCAACGGGACAATGAAGCCTGGCAAAAAGGGAATCTCGCTCACAATGGAACAGTGGAGGGCCTTCAACGAGCAGAAAGAGCTGCTGGAGGGAGCCATTTCTGAGATGGAGGCGTCCAAGCCTGAGAAGAAGGCCAGGAAGGCGAAGAAGAACGTGTCATCTTTTGTTGTTGGCGATGATGTGGAGGAGTGATATAATTGTCATCATATTGCGCTCAAAAGATGAATTTGATGATTAACAGAGCTGTTATCATATTCGTTTACTTGAGAGATGAGTTTGATGGCTAGCATAATTGCTGTGCCATATTTGCTTGCTCGATAAGTTTGGTCGTCTCCCTAAAGCACCGACTTGTTTGTTCAGGACTTCTTCTTGCCTTTCATCTTTAATTACACATCGGGAGCTATATTCATTGCTAATTATAGCTGCTACTAATTTTGTGGTGTAAGAGCGAGATCTGCTAGTTTTTGGAACCTTGATAAACGATTAGGAAACTTGAATATTTCTGATAGAGCTCTTCAGCTGTTTTATAGAATCCCTCTCTTCGAAACATATTATGTACCAAAAAACGTCCTGATTGGGAACCTTGAGTAGTTAAAAAAGCTGACTGTGTATGTGTAGTTGTTTATCTACCCTGCAGTAAAAGTGAAGTTCTCCGCATCGTTTAGTCGCCGTGGAACAACACGCTCGAAGAGGCTCTGAAATTTCATATTTATCAATGTCTCTTTCCAATCTGCCACAGGAACACTCTTTGTTTGTTTGTGTCTTTATAACAGCGTCCAGTTATTGATGTCATCCCGCAGAATCGAACCCGCGCCGGGATAAGATATCAATGTTGTTTTTCTGGCTATTTAACATGGCGTGCTTCGCTACGCAACGGCGTCAATAGCAAATAAGTCCCAAACTAACCAGCTTTCCCTCTCATTATCCTCTCTTTTAACCCCAAAACACAGAGATGGACGGCGACAGGGAACGTCTTCTGCCAGAAGACCCGCTCAGTGAAGTTGGCAACGATGGCGCTAACCCTCACTCGCCGCATAGTAGAGGTTCCAGGACTTCTCAGCTTACAAGCTCGCCACCACGAAGACGGCGCAGCACCTTCACGAGGTCCTCTGGCTCCTCCCATGGGATCCCCATTATTAATGCTCCTCTGGGAACCACCTTCTCGCAGGACACCCACGCTGCGTACGCCCACGATGAAGCCCTGGACTCGTCCAGAGCCAATTCCATCTCGTCTACAAACGGGTTCCGTGATCTGAGAAGCTACGACCCGAGAGCATTGCCGTCTACTCGTCGTGGATCCCAGTTCAGGAGACTTTCCAGCTCAGGCGAAACACCGGTCCTAGCACAGAATGCCAGTCCGAGCTTCGCTGAGCGTTGGGTGCAAAGACAGTCGTTGCTCCAGCAGGGACATCTCCCTCAGTCGTACGGTTCCCTGGGCCGTCCTACAGAGACTAAGATCGACGTTGAGGCCTTTGCGAGAGAACACGAGCCCTGTGAAAGGGACCAATCAGACGGTGACATGGACGACTCGGACTTTGACTCGAAGCCCAGTACGAGAAGAGACTCGGACTCAAGCTCGCTGGACGATGTCTGCTTCCCATTGGACGTATTGGACGATATCCAGGGACCCAAGAACTGGCCAGACTTGTCTGTGCTAGAGGAGTTTCAGAAAGAAGAGACTCAGAGACTGAACGAGGACGCACTACGCGAGATGGAAGCTGCTAATCTGAGATTTGATCAACGGTCTGATAGCACCTCTATTGCTACCCACCCAGCCGAAGTTGGGTTTTCTCACCCTATCGTTACCAAGATCGACACAGCTGCCTCAGTGTCCCAAGCTCCACCATTGTCGAGAAAAGTCAACGAAACTGAGACTCTCAATGGAAGGCTCAGACCACCAAAGATCAATCCCTTCGACAAGGCCAGCAGATACAAGGCCAACAACTCGGACTTCCTGAAGACAATTAACTACCCTCCTCACATCATAAGCAACAACCCAGAGCACTTCAGATTCACCTATTTCAGAGAAGACTTGGACTCAACTGTCCACTCCCCATCCATATCCGGGCTCTTGCAACCGGGTCAAACATTTGCAGACTTGTTCGACTGCAAGGAGTACACAAAGCAGCAGTTGCGTCAACAACAGCAACAGGCTTCAACAACATCGTTGCAGGTTCCAAGCTCTACGGGGCCAAACTCTACGACTGGAACTCCTATCCGTGACTCTACTCCGGCACTCTCCGAGACAAAGGCATCTTCAGTCGATGATGAGGTTACACCTTTCTGGCTCGATGTTTTGAATCCAACTGAAGAAGAGATGAAGGTCATATCTAAAACGTTCCAGATTCATCCATTGACAACAGAGGATATCTACTTGGGAGAAACACGTGAGAAAGTTGAGCTGTTCAAAGACTACTACTTTGTCTGTTTCCGTTCGTTCGACATTGTACAAGAGCGCAAGAAGAAGAATCGTAAGAAGTCACATGCTACAGACGATGCCTCTTCAATCAAACAAACACTATGGTCTCGCTTCTTTGGTGGACAACAACATCACTCAACCAAATCAGGGTCTTCACTGAGATCAGAGTCGTCGTCGACCCGCAGACGCCGCAAGCAAGTTGAGAGGGAGAAATATCAACGTAAGTCTGGAGAGAAGCACATGCCAAAGAACGATGAGCTGGAACCACTGAACGTCTACATCATTGTCTTTCGTCATGCGGTACTTACTTTCCATTTTGCACCAACTCCTCACCCAGTCAACGTGCGCAGAAGAGCGAGATTTCTCCGTGAATATCTGACAGTGAGTGCTGATTGGATTGCGTATGCACTCATTGATGACATAACAGATGCTTTTGGTCCGATGATTGAAAGCATTGAAGATGAAGTTAACAATATCGAGGATGCCATTTTGAGGATGCACCCAGGTAATGACTCGAGCGATGAGGAGTCAAGTGATAGTGAGGATGAATATGAAGCTATGTCCCACCTAAGATCAAGAAAGGGAAGCGTGGTTGATGGAAAGTCTGTGAAAAGTCTGAGCACAGTGTCTACGAGAAGTACGGCATCTAATGTCATTGAATGGAAGAAAAAAGGTGATTTGTTGAAGAGAATTGGTGAATCTAGAAAAAGAGTCATGGCCTTACTGAGACTACTTGGCTCCAAAGTTGATGTCATTAAAGGCTTTGCCAAAAGATGCAACGAGCAATGGGAAGTTGCACCACGGTCTGAGATTGGTATGTATCTGGGAGATATCCAGGACCATATTGTGACGATGGTACAGTCATTAAACCATTATGAGAAACTACTGGCTCGTTCCCATTCGAACTACTTAGCACAGATCAACATCGACATGACAAAGGTGAACAACGACACCAACGACGTCCTAGGAAAGATCTCGTTACTGGGTACAGTCGTTCTGCCGATGAACATTGTTACCGGTATGTGGGGTATGAATGTGATAGTTCCCGGTCAGGACTATGACGGATTGGCTTGGTTCTGGTGTATCGCCTTGGGCATGTTCATATGTGCATTCTGCGGTTTTGTCTACATGAAGCGTATCTCTGGGCTTCCTTGAAGCTCTTTTGGTTCAATAATTGTATGTTATATCTCTAGTTCCAAGTTAACGTAAGAATATGACATGCTGCGAAATACGCAGTCATCTGCACACTCTGCGTAAATATCATCACGTGCGCTTAACGGTTTCGCGAACTTTCCATCAATCTCGTCATCTCCAACAATGGCTCCACAGAACCTTTTCCCCAACTTTGGGCCAAACGTCTTCCAATTGAGCCGATTGTCTTCCTTGCTTCCAAAGGTGAGCTAATTATACGCTAAAGATCAATAATAATGTCGTTTGAGGTGAGTTTCCCAGCGAGATCGATCCATCACCAACCACAATATAGCAGGATTACTAATGTCCCTCGTACAGACTGTGTACAATGTCGAAATGACATGCGATAGCTGTGTTCAAAGCGTCAAGTCTGCTCTTTCAGAGGTTCCAGGCTTGGAGAAGTTTGACATTGACCTCAATAACAAACGGGTATCAGTTGAGGGAACAGCTCCTCCTTCCAAGATCATCCAAGCGATCCAGGACACAGGTCGTGATGCTATCATCAGGGGAACAGGAAAGCCAAATAGTGCAGCCGTTTCCATCCTTGAAAGCTTTGACGATAAGGACAGGCTGGAACCAGTGAAGGGATTGGCCAGAATCGTTGCTACAAATGAGAACAAACTGCTTGTTGATATCACTCTGAGTGGTGTTGAGCCTGGTACATATATACCGTCCTTCCGCTCCTCTGGAAACATCTCCCAAGGTGCCCTTTCCACCGGCAAGAGCATCTTCAACTTTTCACCAATCACTGTGGACTCCAACTCTGCCGGACAGAGTTTCCAAAGTGCTGATTTTGGAATCCATGAACTCATTGGTCGTTCGTTCGTGGTTGAGAAAGAAGGCTCCGAGTTGAAGGAGGCATTGGCTGGTGTTATTGCCAGAAGTGCTGGTGTGTGGGAGAACGACAAGCAGGTTTGCAGCTGCAGTGGTAAGACTATTTGGCAGGAGCGTCAAGATGCTCACAAGCACGGCTTGAAGATCTGAGATTAGGAAAATTTAAAGAACGACCATGGTATCATCAGTAAGCACGGCTTGAAGATTTGAGACTATGGAAAATGTGGCAAATGTAAAGTATCATCAGTAATCAAAGCGTATTAATTTGAAGATATGAACACAGCTGAAGTGGTAAAAAAAGATTTAATCCTTCTTCTTATCACTCAGCTCCTCACCGGCGTTAACCTTATCGGCCAGCTCATCATAGCTTCTCTCCAAGCCCTTCTTCTGTGTGGACAACGCCTCAACTTGCTTCTCCTTAGAGGCCAGCTCAGCCCGCAATTCCGCAAGTCTGGCTTCAACTTTCTTAGGGTCCTTCATTTCTCTGCTCAGCTCCTCGTACTTGATCAGTCTCTTGATGATATTGAAGACGGTTGGAATGGCAACGGCAAAGAACATAACAGCTCCGCTGATATAGACATTTCTCTGGGCATAGAAGATTCTGGCCATCACTTCGGAGCTGTGCTGGAAAGTGGACCTGTACTGTGCAGGATCGTATGTGTCGTTGGTCTTGAGCTTGATCATCGATTTGAGTGCATCAACAAACAGTAGAGTAACAAATATCCCCACAACAACGGCAATTGTGCGCACTTCACGGTTCTCATACAGCTTTGTGTACACTTTGAAAGACTGCTTACGGAGTCTCAATGGAAGTGGCAGAACGAGGATTGCCATGAGCACCATCTCGGTGGTCAAGGTGGCAAAGAGCTGTGTTTGTTAGTGAAAGCTGTGCGACAGGTAATCGGGGCTGAGCAGCACGTACCATAGTCATAAGAATACCCATTGTGGCGATTTAGGCTGTTATGAAGCGATTTTCTCTGGGCTTTGGTTAATTCTTCAGAATTGGTGATATCGTGAAGTGGAAATAACAGCGAGGCCCGAGATGAAATTTCATTGCGCGAAGCCCCCAGGAACCAAGCCCACACCCATGACGATTTATTATTCTATATTAAATCGATTTAATCTATTTATTCATAATCATTCTATACTAAGCTCAAATAATTGATTATTTCAGCAGGAAACGAGGCAAAAAGCGCACAGAGCTACCATTTCTTCCTAGCATATGGAAGTCATTATGTATTAGTTATGTGTGGAGATAAGAAAATGCGACTTCACAGGCCCTTGTAGAGCTTGTGGATGAAGATGAGACAAGAGACGAAAGCAACGGAGCCACCAATCAGGCCTACAACGGTGGAGATCGCCAGGTTTTGGAGCACAAACAGATGGAAAGAGGCTTCATCACCGAACTTCCACTTGGTGAGGTAGAACGAGTAGACGAAAGTGTAAACACCCACGGAGGACCCACTGAGGAAAGAGAACCATGTCCACTTCCAATTGCCCACGCTGAGGCCGAAATACATGTTCAGCACAGAGATGGAGGAGAGCAGAAGAACCAACAGAATAGAGGAGATGGTAAGCGTTGTACCAGCAAAGAAGTGGTTGTACCAGAGTGAGATGTAGAGCGAAGACAATGGTACCATGATAGCACCGAATGGGAACAATCCGGTGATGATCATATTCGGGACGGTTCTGAAAGTCAGCGGGAGCTCAGGGATCTGCTTCATGATTTCAGAGGTAGGTCTCGGTGTTGGTTTAAGGAACTTCAACCCAGCGATGAAACTCACGAAACTGAGAGCAGAGTAGGCCATGGCCACCTTCTGGAAGTTGATGATGGAGATGTGCAATGGTGATTCAACGGAGGCATGGATGGCATTGTAGTAGTTGATGCATGGGTACAAAGCCAGTGGAACTGCAAAGGAGTTAATAGCCATGGTGGTGAGCAGCTTCTTCTTGGACAAGTCAGCGTAACCGAAGAGCTTAAACAAGTAGCAATGCGAAAGGGAGTAAACTGGCAGCGTGAGGAAGAAGTTGAAAAGAACGGATTTCTCCAGCTCGTTGTTGATACCATGGATGTTCAAAGTACCGGTGGAGTGGTGTAATATCACGATGAACGCAGTCAGAGCCAACTGGGTACCCAAAGAAACAAAGAAGTAAAGGAGTGTCGAGAAACCAGGTCTTCTAAAAACGTCATGAACAAGAGATGGCCAAGAGAACTCAAAATCGTCAATCAAATCATCAGCAGCGAGTTCCTGGTTTAGCTCTTCGTTGTCGCTCATGGACTTGAGCTTACCCTTCTGGATGACGTTGACCTTCTCATTGGTCAGAGCCTTGGAGATGGTCATATAGGTGTAACCACCCACGATAACGGCCAGGCAGAAGAACATAACAATGATGGAGCGAGAAACAAACGGCTTAACTAGGTCATTGTGGTACAGCTCCCACGTACGCTTCCACGTCTTATCAACGTGGACCTCCTTCCACATCACATCGTAGGAGATTCTGTTGCCGTTGTAAGCGTAATCGCTGTAACGAAGGAGCAAAGGAGGGGTCAAATGGCAACCCAGAGGAACCTGTGGGATTCTGGACAAGGACTGTGTGGAGACGGTGACGTAAAGGATCTCAAACTCCTTACCAGTAGATTTGTAATAAACGGCGAATTGGAAGTGGTTGTAGATGTGCGGGATCTTATCCACATCGAGATACCCTAACGGAACACCGAGGTCAACGTAGAATCTTTTCGTTTCAAAATCATACAATTCATGGCCTACTGGGATGTCTTCAATGTAGAAGTTGAGTTTGTAGTTCTTTCTGATGAGGGAATTGATGAGCGTGACATTCACCTCTTTGTAATATCTGTCACAGAGGAGGGAGCATTTGGTTTCGTCGCTGAGGAACGATGTGTTGAATGGGGCATTCATGAAATTGTTGTTGAAGAAAGGATCTGTGATCATCACGTCAGAATCTTGTCCTGCCCATTGCTGTTTTGGAGGACATGAGTCCAGCGTTGGATTGTAATAGTCAATTGGGTAGAGATAGAGCTTGTCATCGAATGAGCCTCCACCTGGCGTAAGCGGTTTCACAGACACTCTTAGTGGATCACCTTCATGGAAGATTCGGGAAGCCCACGCCACGGATGTAAGGGCTAGTAATGACGATGAGGCTGTAGATACCCTCATCTTTTTCCGTTCTGTATACCAAGTTTAAGTTGTTTGGATAAGGGGTCCTTGAGGGTCTGTAAAGCGATGGAAGATCGATAACGTGGCAAGTAACCTGTAATGCTGCAGAAGTTCTGAGAAGAGTTAGCACCAGAGGTTGTATTGGAATGTGAGTCGAGAAAGTCTCAAGGGACTTGAAAGGGCTATAGTGTATAAAAGACGGTAAAGGTCGTGTGAGCCCCCATCAGTGGAATTTTTCCCTCCAAGTGGTTTCCTCCAAAGAAACCTGAATCGCGCTCGGAAACAGAGTTCCAAGGGGCGGCAGGGACATGCGGGAAGACGTGGGCGCGGGAAGTTTGGAGCTGGCGGACAAAAATGCCAAAAAGAATCATTGTCCAGGTAGGGGTCTCACCGTTGAGGACGTCATCAACATGTTAATGGGGACCCTGAACGGTGCCGTGCTTACAGGGGTTATCACTACGAGGGGGAAAAGCTTCTTTCCCACACAAAGAGTGGGGTTCACAGCACCCAGAGATAGAACCTGCTGCAAATACCGTGGGGAAACCTTTCAGTCCCCGAAACAGCCCGAGCAAAGCCGCCAAAAATGCCCTCACTGGACCTCTTTTCTTTTTCGCAAGCAAAAGAGGACACCGTGTCCGGCGTGTCCCTTGTCCGGTGCTTGCAGCGCAAAATGGCGAAAGAAACGCTTTCGCATAGATTCGCGGGACAGGTCCCGATTAGACTTTACGGTCCCGAAGCTGCCAGATTGTTTAAGGTCCCACCCGATGTAGGTGTAGTGGTTTCCTGATGGTCCGATATTTCCTTATCCACCTTGGCGTCTTCCTCTCTTTTCTCTTGGCAATCGATCTACAGAAAAATATAACTACTACACACGACAGCTTTCCCCAAGCAGTTGCCTCTTACGCAGGAGCGTGCGCTGGATAGGTCGATGCGCAGACCTGAGCGCGCGCGGGGGGTTTGGACATCCCGACGATCCCGTTGAGATTGGCAATATCGGCCGTATGATCAGGAGACCAATAACTTTTAGATTTGGTAGATCACAGTACTGAAAGATTTCAATGGCTTTTTCGTTGTGTAGACCTTGGCAAGCCTGTTGGATACAGTTTCGAACACGTCAGAGAGAAGGAGTGCATGGACAGAGTGGAAACACTACTGTTTGTGTAAGCAAGAGGATCGATAGTGAATGGACTGTCTCTATTGTTCCTCATACAACTCCTGCATCAGGCTGAAATTCCGACTGTCTCAACTTCTTCCAGACAATACATTGTTCTGATAAACTCCATAAGTAATCATCAATTAGCGTTTATGAGGAATCGAATACACTATTACATATTGTACTCGACGTCTTCGCAGTTGATTTTGGGCCCTTACTCCATCCGCTTGATATTATAGCTTCACCACGTCCTCAATTGGTGTGGACCCCTAAAGCATGATCTTCTTTTACCACCGAAATACGAGGGTTTAACCAGTCTAGACGATTTAGTCGAAAGGGGTGCCAGGTTACGTAACATTTGTTCTATTGTTGTAAACGTCGCGGCTTCCGCTGATCTATTTGCTATCAAACGCGTATTGTCTCCACCCGCAATAAGCGAGCAGTCTAGCCAGCAGCGTTTCATTCCCAATCTATCGTTGATTGTATTCTTCCAACATGATACGTTCTCTGCCACCTAGTTGAATCCTTATCCCAGGAATCTTGGTCTATCTGCTAATTATCTGTCCAACACTCTAACCTTCGGTTGGTTCTTGCCGACTACCCCTACATCTGACAGTTCCAGTATTTCTAAGATTGGTAGACACAATATTATTGCTGCAAATGATTGTGTACCAAGAAACCAATATTGTACTGCTCTCCTTTTCAATACCACGGTGTTTCGGCTTTTTCCACACTTGGGTCTCGATGCAATCCCCATGGGGAACCAAACCGGAACTTACCAAACTTGCATACCGTAGATACTGCAACTTGAGACACCGGGACGGAATGACGTGATGAGGACATTTAATCTCTTCGTTCCTGAACAGCTGCAATTTTTGCAAACAGCTATCAGATTTATTCTGGCCCCAAGACTGTCTCACAAACACGTAGGGTTACCATACAATGTAAATGCCGGACACATTTGCCGCTTAGCCTGTGAGAGCACTATGCACGAAAATGTCATCTAGGCGACTGCCCCACGAAATGTTCGAACACGTCAAAGACGATTGTCTAATCAAACAAACAAAAAGTCGTCAGGAGAACACTGTACAATCACCAGCATTCTCGTCTCCCCAATAAGAGCGATATTGCATAGAAATCTGACTATATAAAAAGCACAAACTCAGCACTATCGCACTGCTGTGTGTACTGATCACAACCACAATCATACGCGCGACTCATCACAATGGTGAGTGGACGCGAGATTGAATTTGTGTTGCCAGTATTGGAAGCATTCCTAGTGCTATTTCTGTTTGTTTCCTTCGGTTTGGAAATATGGGTGTGGTGTCGATGGTATCTATGGTCTCTGATCTGCGCTTGCGTGTTACAGAGAGGGATGGGCAAAAGTCTTCAATTGCTGAGCCTTAGCGATTTCCGGCTGGGCTTGTGGTATCGTGATAGGGTAGACTACTATTTGCTAAATGCTTCATAATGCACAGGTTCATGGTTAATTAATGATTTTTTTAGTCTATTATTTTTACCCCTAGACGCCACATCAAAAGACTGTACCATCGCTGTATAAGTCGATTGGTGGCCCCTTTGTTTCTGGTCTCAGCTTGGCAGCGATTTCACGGCCTGACTTCCAACTACCAGCTTCAATCAGTTGTGGAAGACTCAACTCATAGCCAATTTTCTTGTTAACCAATGGCAAGATGTGATCCAAGAAGCCAATGGTCAATGCTCTCCACTCAACGATAACACCATCGTCTGGTTTGAAGCTTGGGATTTCAGGGGTGGTGGAGGAAATCTCCTTCGACAAAGCCAAGCCTTGAGCAAGATACTCAGGCTTCAATTGGATAACCCCGAAGTCATATATCAGACCACCATTTCTGTACTCTGGGAGACCTGTTTGGAGACTCTCGTTGGTAACTGTGAACTTGTAGCCATAGCCCTTGAGTGGAACCAGGAGAGAGTAACACAGCCATTGAGTGAGCTTGTGGAATGGCACAATGGTGTCAATGAATTCCTTAGCACCGCACTTGGCTGTAGTGGAAAGAGGCCAAGCATCACCAAGAGAGATGCCGTTGACAGAAGTACGGCCCTTTGGCCAGATTGAGGTGTAGCCCTCCATGAGGGTATCCCAGAGCAAAGTCAGATCAATAGTACCATTGTCGGATTTTTCATAGAGGTAATCAATCATGTTACCTGGTCTTCCATCAGCACCGAAAAAAGCAGTATTAGAAACAAGAGCCTTACCCAGGTTTTGCAGAAGTTGAAGTCTTCCATCGGTACCAGCCAATGGGTTGGACTCAGAGATCTGGAAGGCCTTGATCAAGTCCTCTTTAGAGAAATCAGTGAGTTTGAAGCCATTGACCTTGTGAGGATCCTGAGGGTCATCGCTGAGCTCGCCATCCTTGAACATGTCAATGGAGACAATGGCCAAACCTTCTGATCTGTTGAAAACACTCGTGGTACCCTTCTCAGTGTACTTCCACTCGTTACCTGCACCAGCGTCAATGAGCACACTGAAAACAAACAAGTCAATCAATTTCTTACCAATTTCGATCTCATCAACACCTTTGGAGCGCCATTGCTCGATCAAACCCTCAACGCGTGGCACGTTACCAGCGTTCAGATGGCCCCATCTTCCGTGCGGTGGGATGGTGTCGTACTTGCCTTCAAAGTCTCTCTTGATCACTGTTGAAACGAAGTCAACGAGGGAGTCAAGCTTAGAGAGCTCGACGTCAAAGTAGTCCAAGTTGTTCTCAAGAGCGAGCTTGAAGATTGGAGCAGTTCTCTCACGAACAGACTGGATCTGGAGGAGCTTCTTCGCCACTGCAGTGTTATCTGGCATTGTTGAATGGCCTTTGTAATGCTACTTTCGCTGGTGGGAAAACTTGGAAAGATGCCGGAGTGGGCATCCCGGCTGTTTTATAGCATTTCCTCGGTGCGGAGGTCGAGCACTGATTACGCCGCCAGAACAATATGGGATCGTTATCGCCGGCGGCTTTACGGCGGCAAATCAAAGATACGTATCGCACGTGACCTAAGGCTATACAACGCATTCGCGGAAACTGTGACGCGAACCAGATTTGGGATTTCGCGGAAACACCCGCACACCATGGACTCTGAAAAGTTTTTTTTGCGCGATGAAAAGTTTGGAGGCTTCACCACAACACTCGTTTGGGGTCTTCAACCAACTCAAGAGTTAAAAGGTATTCACAATGGCCGACATCGAAAAGAAAGAACAGCAGGAGCAGCAGCCACAGATCCACAAGATCAGAATCACTTTGGTCTCCACCAAGGTCAAGCAGCTCGAGAAGGTTTCTGCCAACATCATCAGAAACGCTGAGCAGCACAACTTGATCAAGAAGGGTCCAGTCAGACTCCCAACCAAGGTTCTTAAGATCAACACCAGAAAGACTCCAAACGGTAACGGTTCTAAGACCTGGGACATGTTCGAGATGAGAATCCACAAGAGAGTCATCGACTTGCAGGCCCCAGCTGCCATCGTCAAGAAGATCACCCAGATCACCATCGAGCCAGGTGTCGATGTCGAGGTCACCGTTGCCGCTTAAGTTTGTTCTTGACGGTAGTGATGACAAGACGCTGATACAAATCGTATGTTGAGCATGACGCTTGAAAATGTTGAAGCTTTTTCCCAAACGCGAATCGGAGTAAACCCACCCCATACTTTGGCTCTAGGTCTGCAGTTTTGATACCTCTGCTTACTATCAGTCGTTTAATATCCGTTGGTTCATTCAAATGTTATGTTTAATTTCGGTTACTGAAAGTTGTAGCACAGTTTCTCTTCCTTCCATCCTAATTGGGGCAAACCGCGCAAGCCGAGGCTTGCCCACCCGCGAAAAGCTTTGTGACATTTTGCCGAGGCCGGCAGCTGCCCCGCATTAAAACCGTGGAGCTGCTATTTGGCGGGGTGGTCATCAACAACGAAAAGTATAAAAGATGGAGCACACCCGCCAAGTTTATGGGCCTCTTTCTTCCAGCATTAGCATCATAATATTGCACATTAACACACTGCAATGTCTAGCAAACTATCATTCAAAGACAAGGTCGTGGTCATCACAGGAGCCGGAGGAGGCCTAGGAAAGCAGTATGCGCTAGCATTTGCTAAGAGAGGAGCCAAGGTTGTTGTGAACGACTTGGGCGGCTCGCTCAAAGGTGACGGTGGAGCCTCCACAAAGGCTGCTGATGTTGTTGTTGATGAGATCAAGAAGCTGGGCGGCCAGGCTGTCGCCAATTACGACTCTGTGGAGTTTGGAGAGAAGATCATCAAAAGCGCCGTTGACGCATTCGGCACCGTTCACATTATCATCAACAACGCCGGTATCCTCAGGGACTCGAGTTTCAAGAACATGACAGAAAAGGACTTCCAGTTGGTGCTTGCCGTTCACCTTACAGGTGCTTACAAGCTCACGCATGCCGCTTGGCCGTACCTGAAGAGCCAGGGATACGGCAGAATCATCAACACCGCCTCGCCTGCCGGTCTGTTTGGTAACTTTGGCCAGGCCAATTACTCGCTTGCTAAGTCCGCTTTGATTGGTCTAGGTGAAACTTGGGCCAAAGAAGGTGCCAAGTACAACATCCACTGTAACGTCATTGCCCCATTGGCCAGATCGAGAATGACAGAGGAGATTTTGCCAAAGGATATGCTCGAGGCATTGGGCCCTGAAAAAATCGTTCCATTGGTTTTGTACTTGACCCATGACTCTTGTAAGTCTACTGGATCCATTTTTGAGGTTGCTGCCGGTTTCTACGGTCAGATTCGTTGGGAGAGATCATCTGGTGAACTGTTCAAGATTGATGACACTTTCACTCCTGAGGCCATCCTTGCCAAGTTTGACGGAATCTTCGAGTTCAAGGACAAACCGTTCAACACTGTCACTTACCCAACTGGTATCTCTGATTACGGTCGTCTCGTCGAGACTGCGAAGTCCTTGCCACCTAACCCTCAGGGGAACAAGGTATCTTTGAAGGGAAAAGTTGTTATCATCACTGGTGCTGGTGCTGGTCTTGGTCGTGCCCATGCTTTGCTTTATGCCAAGTACGGTGCTAAGGTTGTCGTCAATGATATGAAGGATCCGAGTGGTGTTGTTGAAGAGATCAAGAAGGCTGGTGGTGAGGCTGTTGGTAACAAGGCCAACATTGTCACCGATGCTGAGGGTGTCGTCAAGACAGCTTTGGATACATATGGTAGAGTTGATGTTCTTGTCAACAATGCTGGTATCTTGAGAGACAAATCATTCCAGAAGATGACTGATGAGCAATGGCAACAGGTTATTGACGTTCACGTTTTGGCCACTTATAGACTTTGTAAGCTCGTCTGGCCATTGTTCTTGAAGCAGAAGTCTGGTACTATCATCAACACCACATCTACTTCTGGTATCTATGGCTCCTTTGGTCAGGCCAACTATGCTGCCGCCAAGTGTGGTATCATTGGTCTCACCAAGACTTTGGCTATTGAAGGTGCTAAGCACGGTATCACTGCTGTTGCCATTGCTCCACACGCTGAGACAGCCATGACTTTGACCATATTCAAGGAAGAGGACTTCAACAAGTACGACCCTGCACAGGTTTCTCCATTTGTCGTCTTGATCTCTTCTGATGCCATTGACAAACGTAAGGTTTCTGGTGAAATCTTTGAAGTTGGTGCAGGTTGGGTCGGTAACACTAGATGGCAGACGGCTAAGGGTGCTGTTGCTAAGGACTCTGTTGTTGAGCCTGAATTCATCAGAGACCACTGGAATGAGGTTACTGACTTTAGCGAGAGTGCACATAACAAAACCACTAAGGATTCCACCTTGAACATCTTCGCTGCTTTGTCGAGAGATGAAGATGAGGACGATGATGATGACGAAGACGAGGAGGATGAGAAAGATTCTGCTGACAGTGGCTTGTTCAAGTTCACTGAACGTGATGTCATCTTATATAACTTGGGTCTTGGTGCTAAGGCTTCTGAGCTTAACTACGTTTATGAAAACGATCCAAAGTTCGAAGTCATTCCATCATATGGTGTCATTCCTTTCATGGATCAGAATGGTGGGTTAGACATTGCGTCTTTGTTGAGAAACTTCAACCCAGCTCTGTTGTTGCATGGTGAACAATACTTAAGAATTGAGAAGTTCCCAATCCCAACATCTGGTACTCTCAAGACCGATGGCTTCCCAGTTCAGGTTTCTAATAAAGGCGATAAGGCTGCCGTTGTTGTCGGTGGTTTCAAGACTTTTGACCAAGAGACAGGTGATTTGCTATTCTACAATGAGTCTACGACGTTTGTGAGAAAAGCACAAGGTGACGAGAAATTGTACCAACCAAGAACGAAATTTGCAATCGCCTCCCATGATGCTCCAAAGACTGCCCCAGATTTCGAAATCACAGTTCCAACATCTAAAGACCAGGCTGCCATTTACAGACTCTCTGGTGATTACAACCCATTGCACATTGATCCGAAGTTTGCTGCCCAGGCCAAGTTCCCATCTCCGATCTTGCATGGTTTGTGCTCATTCGGTATCACCACTAAACAGTTGTATGAGAAGTTTGGTCCATTCAAGGAGATCAAGGTCCGCTTCACTAATGTTGTCTTCCCAGGTGAGCACTTGAAGGTGAAAGCTTGGAAGAACGGTGACAAGGTTACTTTCCAAACATGGTCTGTGGAGAGAAACGTGTGTTGTATCAACAATGCTGCTCTGACACTTTTGGGTGGTGCTAAGTTATAAGGTTTGATGACTGGTTTGTTCCGCTCAGACACAATATTCTTTCCCAGTTCTATTTGATTTCATGAATTCTACGATATATATAGTTAAAAGTATTAACGCCTATGTTTCGTTATCATTGGAATTGTAGACTCTGCGTGATCAATTCAGCTGTGTGTTTATACTCATTTGCCAATGCTGAACACGGAAAATCTCAGCATCAATATGATCAAAGTTCGCAAAATCAGCTTTGGAAGGTGTCAGCCTCGACCTCAGCAGTACTTAATTAATGGAAAATAGGCCCCTTCAAAGGTTATGTTTCCCGCCCATGTGGATCCCGCAGCATCCATCAATGGTGTCTTAAAACACCCGGACATTTGAAAGGACCACCCGGACATACACAAATTCTCAAAGGCTCTTCAACATAGATAATGCCGACTGTGCTTAATTTATTCATGGGTTGAATACAGATTTGAGGCCTAATAAGTACCACCTATACAGAAATATACTTCTGATGGCAAAATTATGAGCTAATAAAAAAAGAAGACTTTGTAAGGCCCTTGATCTCATTTGATTTTCAGAAGTTTCTACTCTATTATCTCACAATAATAAATAAGAATATTTAATATATTAATTCGACGCAGAATTGAAATTACTAGGTAATAAATTAATATTTCTCGATTTATCGTCATTATACGTGATACAAGACATATTATCATACTCATTAATAACCCCATAACGATATATATAGTCTCCATGAATGCCGGATATCTCGACTATAACTACAAGTACTCCCTCTTAATTTGATACATTCATGCGCATAAAATTGAATGGTCAAATTAATATATACGTCAAATATAATATACGCATTAATAATTATACGTCATGTAAAAGAGAATAATACGATAACTGAAAATATTATCAAGTGCTAAAACTGAAAGTAATAATGCATCCCACTGGTTCACTTACAAGTCCAACTTGATTCTCACAGCCTTAACCTGAGTGTAGTTATCCAAGGCTTCTTGACCCATTTCCCTACCGACACCAGACTGCTTGAAGCCACCGAACGGCACTGTGACATCAAAGTCATTGTAAGTGTTGACCCAGACAGTACCTGACTTCAACTTCTTAGCAACACTGAGGGCTCTGTTGATGTTCTCGGTTTGAATACCGGCACCCAAACCATACTCAGAGTTGTTGGCCATCTTGACAACTTCATCAATTGTGGAGAATTTGGAGATCGTAGCAACTGGACCAAAGATTTCCTCCTTAAGAATTTGAGCATCCTGTGGAACATCGTAGAAGACAGTCGGTCTGATGAAGTAACCCTTGGTACCGACACGTTCACCACCGGTCAACAACTTAGCAGATGAGTTCTTGCCGATATCAATGTACTTCATGATGGTGTCAAACTGCTGTTTGTTGGTGATGGCACCCTGGAAGTTGGATTTATCGAATGGGGAACCCACCTTGATGTTGGTCTCCAAGTGCTCCTTGAAAGCGCTGAGAAGCTTATCATAGATAGTGTCCTGCACGTAGATTCTTGAACCGGAAGAGCAAATCTGACCAGCATTAGCGAAGATACCATTGACCAAGTTCTTCAGAGTCTTTGGCAAGTCACAGTCATCAAAGACAATATGTGGAGACTTACCACCGAGCTCCAGAGTGACCTTCTTCAAGTTGGACTGAGCGGCTTTAACCATAACGTCTCTACCAACAGCAGTTGAACCGGTGAATGCAATCTTTCTGATCTTTGGATGGTTCAAAATAGCCTCACCACAGCTACGACCAGGACCTGGAAGGATGTTAACGACACCATCTGGGATACCAGCCTCTCTACACAAGGAGGCAAAGAACAAAGCATTCAAAGGAGTAGCAGAAGCTGGCTTCAACACAATAGTGTTACCAGTCACCAAAGCAGGAGCAATTTTCCAAGACAACATCATCAATGGGAAGTTCCATGGGATGATTTGACCACAAACACCAAGTGGTTCTCTGTATGTGTAATTGACGTAACCATCGGTTGGGATGGAACGACCATCGAGTTTACTGGCGAAACCGGCTGTGTATCTCAAGTAGTTGATAACAACTTGGACATCACCACTAGCGAAAGCAAGGGTCTTACCATTATCAAGAGATTCAATAGAAGCCATAAGCTCTTTATTCTGCTCAACAAGGTCGGCAAGCTTCAAAAGGAGAGATGAACGGTAAGCAGCGGAAGAAGTGGACCAACTCTCTTCAAAAGCCTTCTCAGCACTATCAACTGCGAAGTTGACATCATCAGCATTAGCTGCGTACACCTCGCCGACGATCTCTTCAGTAGATGGGTTTTCAACTTCAATGGTTTTCTCAGTCTTATAGAACTTGTTGTTGATGAAGATACCTGTTGGCTGCTCGTATGTGATACCGTTCGGTAGTGTGATCTTGATAGGCTCAGCTTGTGTTCTGGTGAAAGTGGAGAGTGCTCTGGCGTATTTGATAGATTGGGCAGTATGACGAAGAGCCAATGCGGCGAACTTCGTGGAGTTAAATAGGGAAGTCTAGGACTTGTGTGTTAGTATTTGAGATTAGAAAGAGTAACAATCGTGGTTGGCAATGATTAGCTGGTAGTTTTTTTGGGACAAGACTTGCAATACCGCTCGTATGACCAAGACAAATGTAATTGTGTCACGTCTACATGGCTTTGGGCTGAAACCAAATAGAGAGAGATACAACAGAGAGACGGAGAGTTCCTGAATGGATCTAACGCTCTTTATCTCTGACTGATTTCAACGAAAGCTCATAAATATCCGTGGTTGTGGCTCTCAACAAAGCGTTTCAATCTCTTCGGTGTTTGGCACACTCATCGCTCCTCCAGCATCACCATCAGCAAGCCCTCAAAAACAAGTGTTACTCACCATTGTGTGATCTATAGAGCAAATCCCCAGTTATCTGACAATGAAATCCAACGATATGAAAACAATGTCCTTTTATAATGAAGATGAAGCACCCGGCATAAATTTTTTTTACACCCCGGTGAATCATACTGACAGAACATGCATGCGCCAGATTTATATCAACGGCGCGAGCTAAGGAGATAAGGGAACTAGTCTACGGGCTTTTGCACAGATCTTCTTGGATTTCAGTAAATCATTTCCCAATAAAATCCACTAGAATGTCAGCAACTGCCAGTTTTGCTATTATCAGAAGACCGCTTCAGGCTTATTTACCCCAGCCAGAGTTTTTCCGGTGTCGGAGTTACACCGGTAGCGGAGTTTTTCCGGCGCACAATGAGTTACCTATAGCCCTTTCTCTCTAGTAAGCGGTCTTTTCTCTAAAAAAGCAGAAGGATAAGGAATATACATATCATTTATATGACTGGTGTTGGGATTCTTTTTTACACGCGTTGTCCCGGTTCCACGTCGATATTATCCATTTAAGCATACACCCAAAACGAGTGGCTGAATGGACAATCATCGCGTGGTGCGTAAGGGCCCTGGAAGCGAGATTGGCACCTCGTTTTATTGAAGACTGTCTTTTTATGATTCAAGAAGGGAACTGATTCACGAACACTAATGGTGTATGTATATTGGGTTGTACAAAGAAATCTATCCAAGCCACAGCGCGTGTACACAATCTACAGAGGCAGAGTGATTTAACGAAGCACAAATGTTTAATAATAAATAAGCCAAATCAGAATACATATACGCCATTAGTCCCATGGGTAGGATCAGAGCTCGTCCTTCACAGGAACAGCCTTGTTGAGACCAGCAGCTTCTGCCTTCAACTCACCATCCAACTCATCGGAGCTGATACCACTACCAATCTTTGAGCTCCAGCCACGGGCTCTTTCGAATCCATTAACACCATGCTGGTAAGACAAGAAGGCATCATAGATCTTTTCACGAGATGTAGCGACGAATGGACCGTGCTGAACAATCGGCTGGTCGAGGAGCTGTCCACCAATGACAACGAGTCTAGTGGAACCTGATTGAGATTCTGGAACTTTACCGACAACGGAGTCACCGTCTCTGTTGAAGAAAGCAGCAGAGTGCTGTTCCAAGTGGGTACCGTTGACCTCCAACTCACCTTGCATGATGTAGAGGAAGACGTTATAGTCCTCTGGGAATGGCTGGACAAACTCACCACCTGGGGCAACCTCATAGTCGTAGTAGTTCACGGCAACGTGAGCCAAATCCTGGACAGACTTGACACCATAAGACTCACCAGCGATGACTTTCACGGTGACCTTGTCGTTTGGCTTCACAGTTGGAATCTCTTCACGCTTCAGATCTCTATAGAGTGGGTCACAGTCTTTCTGATCCTCTGGGAGATCCACCCATAACTGCATACCGATACAAGCCTTGTTGTCTGGGGTCTTGATTGGGATTTCAGAGTGGACAATACCCTTACCAGCGGTCATAAACTGTAAATCACCAGGTCTCAACACACCTTTAGATCCGGTAAAGTCCTCGTGAGCCATCATACCTTCGTTGATGTAAGTCACGGTGGAGAAGCCTCTGTGTGGATGATCCGGGAACCCAGCTGGAGGTGTAACGTTGAAATGGTCTAGCATCAAGAATGGAGGGAAGTTGCGCATCTTCATGGTACCGATAGATCTTCGAACCTGAGCACCGACACCCTCCTCTTGCGCAATGGCGAGGAAGAACTTGAGAATCGATCTTGGAGCAACCATGTCTGTCATACGAGCGTTTGTTTGTATGTTTGTTTGAATGTTTGTGTGTTTGACTGGAGTCCTCAAAAAATGGCCTTTTTCGAATTGATTGAGCACAGGCCGTTCTTTTATACTCGAGAAACGTCTGGTACTCCATGCTCATCTCATCATGACAAAAGGCGCAATCACCCTGTGAAATTGGGAATTACAACTGCCGCGAATACGCTAAAGTACGGGAAAATCCCTACAAAACCGCAACTGACAAAGCTTTACGTAAATGGCTATTGTGGCAAAGGCTATTCGCGGTAACCATCGCTGACTAAGCTCGCTTCCCTTTTAGGAGTTTTGGGAGGGCGTGACACATTTTCACAGTTTGTCAGTCGTCACTAGCTATAGACATTCTACTTAGTAATCATTTGGCGACAGCTGAATGTGCTTTTTCACTCGGTATTGTCAGCCCAAAACGGTATATGAGGGGTTTGACACACCAAAACCGGTACGGCCAGCAAAGCTTACGTAAGGCAAAAAAATCTATGGGCTCTGAGATCTGTCTCATCATTCCCTCTCATTCTCCCGTATTTCTCCCTAAAGAACGTATATCTCACCCCATAAACACACCTCCGATGCCCCGTACAAGGTCCCAGACCGGTGTGCAAGTGAGGCGGGAATCCATGCCCTCGTCACAGCCATATCAGAGGACTAAACAGATACCCAAGACTAAGAAGCCAAAGAAACAGACACCAAAAGAGAAGAAAATCCAAACACAGCAGGAAGTCAGCTTAAGGAAACCCAAATTTGTATACTCCCAGGTTCAGATAAACACCCCAGAGAAACCGAAATCGAGTGGTCCACAGAATGATCGAGATGCATTGCTTCTCAAGCTGGAAACTTGTGCATCGAGAATAACACCAACGTTACAAAGGATTAATCCTCAGCTACAGGAACAAGTTGAAGCACTACGTAAATTTAAAGTGTTCAGAAACTTCAACGTCGATATGGGCACAATCAAGCTGATGAGGTCAAATGCGTATGAGATGGATGAGAAAGATGAACAGTTGGTGAAGATCTTGGAGATGGAAGAGGGCGAAGCTAAAGAAGAGGCATTTTGGAAGTTGTACGGGTTGGACTATAAACAAGATGATGGAATTGATGCCATTCTGAAGAAAGAAGACATCGAGGAGCTTCGGTTGTGATTGCGTAATAACTAGCATACAAAGCATTGGGGATATACCCTAGCATTCTACTTTGATAACGAGTACACAAATTTCATGATTCTTACGTACATCTAATGGAGCCATAGGATAAAACAAACATATAAAACCATTCGAGTTCAAATACTGAAAGTTGGCTTCTTCTCCAATGGATCATCCAATGCATACTTTGCCCGTTCTTCCTCAGATTTGATGTTTCTGAAAAACACATCAGGAGGCGTACAAGTTCCCAATGCTCTTCTTGCATGACTCTCCAAGTATTGTAAACCAATGATATAACTTGCATTGACCCAACCGAACCCCTCGGTAGCAACACCCTTGAAATCTGATCCTTGGTTACCATATTCAGCTTCAACCCTATGTGGATCAGTGGCCCTTGTGACATCATACTTCTCAACAACAATACCGTTATAGTCAACAAATGCTTTAGTCATCAGGTACAACCAACGATAAGCCAATCTTCTCGAGATGTTCTCATAACCATAATTGGAAAATCCGACCCATGCAAGGATCTGTTGAGGTGCCCAACCAAACGGATAATCCCATTGTCTTGAAGGTCTATCAAGAGAAATCTCGCCACGACTCTTTTCAGTGCCGGCAGCTAACCCACCAAGTTCTTCGAATAATCCAACAGCTTTGGTCAATTTCTTAGCTTGCTCAGGTGAAGAATGTCCCGCCCAAAGTGCCCAGAAAGTTGTGGCAGATTCATATTGGCTCTGTAGCTCAAGTTTAACGTTGTAGTCAAAGTACATTCCTTTCTCTTCGTTCCACAAATGCTTGTTGATGGATTTCTGTCTTGCAATTGCCTTTGCCTTCCAGACGGATGGTACTTCAATCTCATCGTCATAGCTTTCAAACTCACCACCAAAGTAAGTCTCAATGAATGTAGCAATATCGATTTCATACTTATAGAGCAGAGAGTTCAGATCAATAGTGGCAAGATTAGCACAAATACCTTCCAGTCTGTAAGATGTGTCGTGTCCAGATTCTCTCACAGCACGGTCGTGGGTGAAGTAGTCATCCAATGCCGGTTCTTTCAAAGAACCATCATTGTAACGCTCACGGAACTCTTCAATTGTGATGTTATACTTCAAGGCATAAGGGCCCAATACCGAATCGAAATGGGTAGGCTCAGTCTCTGGTGGGATACCAACGCCGGATGGGTGATAGCAAGAGAGTCCAGTCTTGGGGTCATATCTTGGTGATGCTGTCCAGACGGTCTTGTACTCTTTGATTGCAGCCTTTAGAGCCCTCTGTAACAGGTCCAATGCGTCTCCATTGTGTGCTCCACCCATGCTTTGGAAAACCCTGAAGGCCATATCGGTGAGGAACGGTGGTTGGGATCTTGCCAGGTAGTATGATCTATTGGCGTTTAGGATCTTCCCGTAGTGATCAATCTCAAAGATGAAATGCTCAACCATGCCTCTAGCCAGCTCTGTCTTGTTGTTGATGATGAGCCCGAGCGACTCCATATACGAGTCCCAGCCGTATAGCTCATTGAAACGCCCACCTGGGACAATATATGGGAAGCCTTGTAGTGTATCGTCACCAGTTTCTGGATCGTGGACTTTCTCCATGGCTAGTGCCAGTAAACCTGGACGGGAGTTGATCGACTTGACATACTCAGGGGTGATATCTTGTGGAAGGTACTCAACTTCCAGGTCAAATTCCGGATGCGTCTTGGAGATGTTGCTAAAGTACTCGTACTGTTCTGGACAGTCGTACGGGATGTAGACTCTCGGGTTTGACGGGATCTTGGTGTCCTTAGCGAAAACAGCAATGTTATCGGCGTCGATTCTTCTCGTTAGATTCTTCCAGAACTGCGTGGAGATGAGCCTAGACAGACGGTCAACAGGGTTCTCGTTCAGTCTCGCCTCGTCCAGGATCATCTGATTACGGCCAAAACGCTTAGCAATCGTCAGTTCCTGGAGCAGGTTTGAGAGCATATACGTTCCACGGATGTCCTTCTGGTTGTACCCGTTGGAGTTCATGGTGCCCAGCTTCAGCACTTTCGGGCCTGTGTCCTCTATGGTGATCTGGAAGTTGTGATCTGTGTCCTCGGACTGCAAAAGCTCCTGTAGAGTGGCGTTGATGTCAGCGATGAAGAAGCGACGACCTCTGCTGCCCCCGGCACCCAGCCCAGTCTCGTCCTGAGAGCCACGACGCTTGATGGAGGATCTCACCTCGTCACGGAGAGCCATCTTCAGCGAGCTCATGTTCTCCATCACCGACTGGGTTCTTGTGCGGCCCCAATGGGACCCCGTTTTGGCCTTTGCAGGGTCTGTCTTGGGCCCATAGTACTCTTCGGCCTGCTGGAACGGACTGACGTCTTCAAGCGAGGACTTGCGTCTGACGTGCTTGTTCGTGAGGTTTTCCATGTTATTGCTGTTTGTGGTGTCTGTGTTGTTCGTGTTGTTCGTGTTCGTGTTCTTCCTTCTTTTTTTGCTGTTTTTCTCCGTCTTTTCTGGTATTTATATGTCTAGCTGCCATGTGGCAAGAGGAATTATGAGACCAAAACCTGGGGCGGCCCGTGGCGCTAGACGGTAATCCGCGCTCTCACGTCACGTGACTGGGGAATGTTTCCGAGGATTGATGCATTGATTTAACATTTATTTGTGAAAGAGTCGTTTATGTTCACGGCGAGCCTTCAGCATTATGAGTGATAGCACTAGAACCAGTCAGAAATATGAATGATTAAGCTATTGTATGATCAAGCATGATAAATTACACCATCATCAAGCGATCGAATACTAGTGCTCCAATTAGTTGTGGACGGAGATCCTGTCTCGACTATAGGCGCGAAAGAGCCAAAATATGGCGGAGGTCTCTTGTTTACGGCTTAATAACAGATTGAGTAGCAAATTCAAAGGATATTTGTAGTATTCATTTCTTCTCCAGGGACAGATATTTTCAACGGTACCACAGCAAAAATTCTGGGGGCGAGCGGTTATGGAGTTATGTTTAAGCGATGTACTGTATAGCGGTAGCCATCAAATGTTCATAGGAATTCCGCATGGAATGCTTAACATCGAAAAAGGTCACAAGTTTCAGCCTTAGCGAACACCTTATTCATATAAAAGACTCAATTGGCTAAGATGTGTAGATCAGACTGCAGAAGAAAAAGCCAAGAAGAAACCTCCAATGTCCATTAAACTCATCTAATTCAATCGCCCTTCCAGGCCTCTGTCATCGATCTCTTGTTGACATTCGCGCAGGCAAATAAAAATAAAAAAAAATTTCACCATTTCGCCACACAGACTACTCCAACAACAACAACAACGACAACTAAGCACACCAACGATGTCCGAGAACGACAAGAAGCCAGTCGAGGAGACCGCGGCCGCCACGGCCAAGCCACCAACAGCCTCCGCTGACGTGTTTGCCATGTTTGGCGGTGCCTCCAAGAAGGCTGAGGCCAAGAAGGACACCGAGGACAAGAAGGAGGACGACGAGGACAAGAAGGAGAAGAAAGATGACGACGAGGAGGAGGCCCCAGAGTCCCCAGATGTCCACTTCGAGCCGCTTGTGCAGCTCGAGAAGGTTGAGGTGAAGACCAACGAGGAGGACGAGGAGGTTGTGCACAAAGTGCGTGCCAAGCTGTTCAAGTTCCACGCTGACACCAACGAGTGGAAGGAGAGAGGTACCGGAGATGTCAAGTTCCTCAAGCACAACGAGACCAAGAAGACACGTCTCTTGATGAGAAGAGACAAGACGTTGAAGATCTGTGCCAACCACTTCATCGCTCCGGAGTACGTTCTCAAGCCAAACGTCGGCTCTGACAGATCCTGGGTCTACGCAGTTACCGCTGACGTCTCTGAAGGCGAGCCAGAGGCTGCCACTTTGGCCATCAGATTCGGTAACAAGGAGAACGCTGACAAGTTCAAAGAGGCTTTCGAGAAGGCTCAGGAGACTAACAAGACTGCTTAAACCTTGCACTTCATAAAAACCACATGCCTGGTTTTCCACGCGTTAATGAGAATGAGACGGCTTCTTAATTTGTTACACACGGCGCTTCGTCGTCCTGTAGGCTATGTATATTAAATGAGTTTCTTGGCCTCATTGGAGCGTTGTAATTGCGCTGCCAGCACCTGTTCCTGCTGTTCCTGCTGCTGTTGGTGCTTGTTGTGGGTCTTGTGGAAGCTGTACTTGATTAGGATCCAAATGATGTGCAGTGGCGACAGATCTGGCCAGAGGGTATCCACAAACTCAATGACACACCCTTTTGAGCTCACCTGCCATAGAAGGAAGTCGCTCAGCCGGGAGACACCGCTCGTGCGGATCAGAAGATCCAGCGGCGGCTGCCCGCCTGTGTATAAGCTGTCTTCGATCAACTGCTGATTAATCTCCTCTACCGCCACAGACCCTTTGGCAGCATGTCTCACTATGGATCTCATAGCATGTGCCATCTCGTGTCTAGACGTGTATGGGAAACAGACATTCAATGTCGCTCTTGTGTTGTCTTTGGTGATATCTTCAGCTTTCTTTAATGTCTCTTGAACGTCCTTGGGCAGTAGCGACACGTCGCCTAGCACTCTGATCCTGATACCGTACTGCTCTGCCATCTCACCAGCTTCTGTAAGCTGCTGGAATCGGCCTTTTGCAAGCTCCATCAGCCAATCAACTTCATGCTTACTGCGCTTGAAATTCTCGATGGAGAAGGCAAACACAGTGGCACTCTTCACTCCACACTCGTAGCACATCTCAAGCACACGTGCCATGCTCTCAAAACCGGCATTGTGGCCTTCTTTCAGCTCGATATTCCTCTTGCGTGCATAACGTCTATTACCATCCATTACGAAGCCAATGTGTTGAGGGACAGGCCCCGTCTGTAACACGCACCCAGCAGACTTCTTCATCAATGTCAGCACAAATTCCGAGCCCGGAAGAGCAGATATCCAGTCGAGCATTTCTTCCAACCAGCACCTATGTGGGATCTTTAGCAGTTATGGGAACCTTTATGGGGCTTCAGACCACCGCGACATTTCTTTAAGGCCCCAATGCCTGTCTTTTTTTAATTTAAGCGAAGGTTGTGTAGCCCCGGCCAAAATAATGTGTACACCGAAAATTGTTTCACTGCGATTTCAGCCAGATATCCCGGGTGTACACAATCGCGAGGCTTTCGCGAATTTTGCGACCGCCGGGGCCATGAAAAGACGCTAAGAACATCCGTAGCCGGGACGTCTCATCGAATGGCGGAGCAAAACCACCTATTTCCCCCCAATCAATGCTGAGAACACCGAGACATTTGCTGAGAGCAAGTGTTTGTACCCGAGTGGTTAGACGTCATGGCTCCTCATGGGCCACAGCCGTTGAAACTGCCGCCAAGCTCGTCACTCCCGCTGCCATCTTGAAAGACCCTCTCTCGCTTGTGTCTCATGAGATGTCCCAGCTTGCCAACAACATCGGCCAGCTTATTGGCTCAGGCCACCCGACCCTTAACAGGATATCTGCGTACTATTTTGAGTCTCAGGGCAAAAAAATCCGTCCTTTGATCGTTCTTCTTCTGAGCAGAGCGCTCTCAGAGATCCCGCTCGAACAGAGAAACCGCATCGTGATTGACCATCTCGATATCCCAGAACAGCCTGTGTACGAGGGAACAAAATCGCTCACCGCGATGTTTGCTGAGCAGATGAAGGACCCTGTGGGGCCATTGTCTCCTCTCAAAATTCTCCACGGAATCTCGCCAAACGTTGTTCTGGACCCGCTGACCAAGCCTCACGAATCGCTGCCTGAGTTCGATTCCCGCAGAGGCATTTTGCCAAAACAAAGACGGCTGGCGGAGATTGTGGAGATGATCCACACTGCTTCTCTGCTCCACGACGATGTTATTGATAACTCCGACTCCCGCAGAAACAGACCTTCGGGGAACATTGCCTTCTCTAACAAAATGGCCGTTCTCTCCGGTGACTTCCTTCTCGGCCGTGCTTCTGTCTCAATTGGCCGTCTGAGAAACCCAGAAGTTATCGAGTTGATGTCCACAGCAATTGCCAATCTTGTTGAGGGTGAATTCATGCAATTGAAGAACACAGTGCTTCAGCCAAATGAGGACACTATAGATGAGGGTAAGGTCATCCCACAGCCAACTGGTGTCATTGATACCAAAGTTCACGAATACTCCGTGAGTGCTCCAAAGGGTCACAATATCACACACGAGCAGAACGTTGCTGCTGCATTCGAGTACTACACCCACAAGACATATCTCAAGACTGCTGCTTTGCTGTCCAAATCGTGTCGCTCCGCTGCCATTCTCAGTGGTGCAGACGACAAAGTCATTGACAACTGCTATCAGTTTGGCCGTAACTTGGGACTGTGTTTCCAAATGATTGATGACGTCTTGGATTTCACTCAGTCTTCAGAACAGCTTGGTAAGCCAGGTATGGCCGACTTGAAGCTTGGTCTTGCAACTGCTCCAATATTGTTTGCATGGAAAGAAAACCCAGAACTTGGAGCTATGATCTCTAGAAAGTTCAAGCAGGAAGGTGATGTCGAGAAGGCTGTTGAAGCTATCAGAAAATATAGAGGTCTTGAGCAAACTACAGAGCTTGCTGAAGACTATTGTGTCAAGGCTCTCGGTAACCTCAGAGCTGTGCTTCCAGAGAGTGATTCTAGAAGTGCATTGGAGTTCTTGACCAACGCTATCGTCACAAGAACTAAGTGATTGTCACAAGAATCAACTCACAGTCACAAGATTTGAATGACCGTCACAAAAACCAGTGATTGCATACGCCACTACGCACACTTATAAACGGCATATATGTTTTCGTCACGTTTTCATGATTTTTATGTATTCTTTTTGGTGGGTTCGTTCCACAACAAAAGTTGCTGAGTTTGTATATAGAGGCATTAAATTGCACTTCTCATGTCATTTCCGTAGATTGAAGAGGAATTCCAATGACCAGAGCATTACCCCTCCCCCTACTTCTAACCTAATCATGAGCCAGTTGAGTGCCTTTGATGGCAAGATAGAGCTATTTCTCAAGGATATGAATACACGTGAGAATAGAGTAATGCTACTTCACATTATCATAAGCCAATTATGCGATTATTTTCTGGATATATGAGCAAATGCTCTTCTACAAAGTTACATAATTACAGACTCGGTGTGTCATTTTCGGTTTGGCAGTTTGGAACCTGGCTTCTAAACATGCTTATCGTGTTATGTGTGAAAGCAAAAGCCAGCATGCGGCCACATTGGAACATCTCAGAACGAAGGGCCAAATCACCTGCTTGCAGCTAGAAGGGAGATCTTCAACCCCTTGAATCCTGGTTCCAGGGAATTCCATAGCTCGGCAGGATGGGAAGTTGTGGATGGAAATGATATGAAAACAATCAAGGGGTAGAGGTGGCGCGCTCTGCGGGACTTCGCCAACGCTTTCCCCAGAAACCCCAACTATAATTACTATCTCATAACGAAGTACCTGAAATCTACGAAACCATATTGTTTATCTATGACCACATAACCCCAAATCCCCCAGGTTTATTGCTATTTCGCCCCAGCCTTAATGACCGGGGAGCATGAGCTTGCAGGGAGTCTATGGTTCGAGCCACACAAATGACATCATAGCGTAGACACGGGCCGAACATTGCAAGTCTAATATACGTAATCTAAATTCAGCCGAGAGTCATGCTTTATCGTTCGAGTTCGAAACATGCGGGGTGCGTCTGGATCTTGACACTTACCAAAGTATGGTCAATTCCGCCCCAAGTACAAATACCGGGGCTTTCCTCCCTTTCTTGGGCTACGTAGACAGTAAATAACTTGGTTTTAACTACCTACTTCTTTTCACTGGAGTTAATCTGGTTTGAGTACCCCATAATTACCTTCATTGCAGTTAAAACTACAGCACACTCACAATGTCTCCGAGTATCAATGACTACAAGGGGACAATGCTCACCGGTGAGTTCGACACCGTTTCTAGCTCTTCCTCGCCCAACAAAGAGGGGACCTCATCACCTGCAACAAGTAGTGACTTCCTCGCTAGTACTCGCAAACTCGAAGGTAGAGAAAACGACATCGACGATGCATCAGAGCTTCTTGACCTCCACGACGACAAGCCGTCAGGGCTCATTATTGTTTTGACTTTTGTCTCGTCGATCTCCGGCTTCATGTTCGGTTACGATACTGGGTACATCTCTTCAGCACTTGTTGCCATTGGTACTGATCTTGACGGGAAAGTTCTAACCTATGGCCAGAAAGAGATGATCACTGCAGCTACATCTCTTGGTGGACTCATCTTCTCCACCATGGCTGGTTTAGCTGGTGACTACTTTGGCAGAAAGCCAACGTTAATGGCTGCCAATTTACTGTTCATCGTTGGAGCCATCTTACAGGTTGTCACCCACAAATACTGGGAAATGGTGGCAGGTAGACTGATTATGGGGTTCGGTATTGGGATAGGTTCCTTGCTTGCTCCGATGTTCATTGGTGAAATTGCTCCCTCCAAGTTCAGAGGCCGGCTCACGGTTATCAACGTTGGCTGTATCACTTTTGGTCAACTGGTTGCCTACTCCATCGGTGCTGGGCTGGTTCATGTCAATAATGGATGGAGAATCCTTGTAGGTTTGTCGATGATACCACCGGTTGTCCAATTTGTCACATTTTGCTTCCTTCCTGACACACCTCGCTTTTATCTCATGAAAGGTAACATTGACAGAGCACGTGAGGTTATGAGAAGGATCCACACTGGTGCACCAGAGGATATACTCAATGCCAAAGTGGACGAAATGTGCCAGCAGCTGAAGACTATTCCTGGCTCCAATCCCATTTCTAGATCGTGGAACGCTATCAAGAAGGTCCATTCTGTCCCTTCCAATCTTCGTGGCTTGATCATTGCCTGTGGTCTCCAGGGTATACAGCAGTTCACAGGTTTCAACTCCTTAATGTACTTCTCGGGTACTGTCTTTCAGGCTGTCGGGTTTGATAACTCAACTGCTGTGTCCATTGTCATTGCTGCAACAAATCTCATCTTTACAATTGTTGCGTTCTTCATTATTGACCGTGTTGGTAGAAGAATTCTACTTCTAGCGGCTATTCCAGGTATGGTGATCTCTCTCGTTGTCTGCGCTATTGCTTTCAATTTCTTGGGTGTTGTATTCCATGGTACCGACGCTGTTGTTAAAGGGGATGGTGGTACATCTGCTTGGGGTATTGTTGTCATCATCAGTATGATTACCTATGTCGCTTCTTACGCAACTGGCATTGGAAATGTTCCATGGCAGCAGTCTGAGCTTTTCCCTCAGGACGTCCGTGGTATTGGTCTATCATATGCTACCGCTACAAACTGGTCCGGTTCCTTAGTGATTTCTTCCACTTTCTTGACCATGTTGCAGCAGATGACACCCACGGGGACCTTTTCTTTCTTTGCTGGCTTGAGTTTCATTTCATGGATTGCAGTCTACTTTTGCTATCCAGAGTTATCTGGACTCGAGCTGGAAGAGACACAAGAACTCTTGACTGGTGGGTTCAACATTTCAAAGTCAATGAAGTTGGCTAAAGAGCGTAAAAAGTCCATGAAGAATTCTGAAGGAAAGTCTTTTGCTACAAACAGAACTTCCATGAACGACCTTGAAGGTAAAATGAAGGCTTCTGAAGAGTTTATCGAGCATGCAGGCTCCGTCAGACATATGGATTCCAAGACATCAGAAGAGTTTTTGGAGAGGGCTTAATTAAGTACCACTATACAGGCTTAAGTCGGTTTTAAATACATGTATAGTCTTATGCTTTTTCAAGTAAATAATCATTCTGAATTCATCTCGTGAATCATGCTTGATCGTTCGAGTTGAAAGCAAGCGGGGTGCTACGTGGATTTTCATCTGTCCCAATGTGTGATCAACTCGCCTTCAACTTCAAGAACCAGGCCTTATGATGTGTAATCAGACTACGTATACAATAAAGGCTACAAATGTGGGCCAATTTGTGGATATTATGCATCTTTGGTCACTCGTTAAACCGAAGCTATAAGTAGCTTCACATTCACCTCAGAGCATTAACATGTAGCAGACCCCAAAGGCAGCTTCCATATCAACACATCGTCTTTGTACGAATATCTTACGAGAATTCCTGGGCCCAATCGTATTTCTAGATAGCGAAACACTACTGAGAAAGTCCATTCTGTCCCTTCCCATCTTCCTGCACCGTCGCCCATAGAATTTTAGTACGCTGCGAGGCCTAAACTTCTTGTGGAGTCTGGCCGGTGTTGTTGAACCTCGTGGTGCAGTCGCTGCTGATTCGCAGCTTATTGGCCAGGGCCGAGAGGCCTATGACGTACTTGCATGGAACGTTGTCGAAACGGGCCTAGGCGCGTCCCGAGATAAGCTAACATTCCCGTCGCGGGAGCTGTTTCTGGCATTAAAAAAGAGCTTTATTTGAAGAATATCGTGAAAATACGCACTATTACTTTTATACACCATTTATGTTGCCCAATTGGCCTCTATAATTGCTGTTTCTCCCGCCCAGAGGACCTCGCTGTTTTGGAGTCACTCTACACCCGGACACCATGCGTCGACCACCTGCATGGAAAGTTGGAGAACCCGAAGACGGTTCCCTTTCGAGCCACATTCTGCTCCAATATGGCTCACAAGAGAATATATAAACCCCAACCTCCCCCCTCCAGTTTCCCGTTGTGGTCAGGGGTCCTTCCTCTTTCTTCAGTGTTAAAAAGCA
This sequence comes from Petasospora mississippiensis, assembly GCA_030581715.1. NCBI lineage: Eukaryota > Fungi > Ascomycota > Saccharomycetes > Phaffomycetales > Wickerhamomycetaceae > Petasospora > Petasospora mississippiensis. The sequence continues at coordinate 175,183 of JAKTVV010000002.1, read as the reverse complement.
GTGTTTCTAGCTACAGACAACACATACACATATACTCATAGCATACACGGACATAATACGGGAAGAATTGGTCTCACCCACACTCCCTTGGGATTTATCTGGTAGCACTAGAAAGCTCACTTTTAACAAGTTGATCACTCTTCCGTGAACTTCCTACAGAATGGAGAAAACAGACTTCAAGACTATTAACCCCGGGGCGTTCCAGGTCTCCACAGACACATCCTCGAACTTATTCAGTGATCGCCCGGAGAATGCCACACGCATCGTCAACGCCAAAGACGCTGAAACATCTTCCACAAATATCGCCTTCCAGGACTCCAAGCCATCGTTCCTCATCATCGTTCTCACCATGATGTCCTCCATCTCCGGCTTCATGTTCGGCTACGATACTGGATACATCTCCTCAGCACTTGTTGCCATTGGTACGGACTTGGGCAAAACTTTGACATATGGTGAGAAGGAGATGATCACCGCTGCTACTTCGCTTGGTGCTTTGGTTCTCTCCACAGTTGCCGGTCTTGCTGCTGACTACTTTGGCCGTAAGCCAGTCATCATGTTCTCCAATATCCTCTTTGTTATCGGTGCCTCTTTGCAATGCGGTGCCCACTCTTTCTGGCAAATGACAGCAGGTAGATTCGTCATGGGCCTCGGCATTGGTATTGGCTCCTTAGTTGCCCCTATGTTTATTGGTGAGATTGCTCCGTCAAAGTTCAGAGGCCGTCTGACTATTGTCAATTGCATGTGTATCACTGGTGGCCAGTTGATCGCTTATGCCATCGGTGCTGGTCTGACTCATGTGAACAATGGTTGGAGAATCCTCGTTGGTATCGGTATGATTCCACCAGCTTTGCAGTTTATTGTCTTTTTCTTCTTGCCAGATACCCCAAGATTCTATATCATGAAGGGCAAACTCGATAGAGCAGTGGAGGTTTTGAAGAAGACACACCCTGGTATTGATGACTCCATCATCGAGAGCAAGGTTGAAGAACTGAACGCTGCTAATAACTGTGTTGAAGGTTCCAACATCCTCACTCAGACTTTCAACGCTATCAAGCGTGTCCACACCATACCATCCAACTTCAGAGCCCTCATTATCGCCTGTGGTCTCCAGGGTATTCAGCAATACACTGGCTTCAACTCATTGATGTACTTCTCCGGTACTGTTTTCCAGGCCGTTGGCTTTGATGATCCAAACTCAGTCTCCATTGTCATTGCAGCTACTAACTTTGTCTTCACCATTGTTGCCTTCTTCATCATCGACCGTGTCGGTAGAAGACTTATGCTCCTCCTGGCTATCCCAGGTATGATTATTTCCCTTGTTGTTTGTGCCATTGCTTTCCACTTCTTGGGTATCGAGTTCCATGGCTCAGAGGCTGTCGTTAAGGGAGACGGTGGAGTCTCTGGCTGGGGCATTGTCATCGTCATTGGTATGATTGCATATGTTGCATCTTATGCAGCTGGTATTGGTAATGTTCCATGGCAGCAGTCCGAGCTTTTCCCTCAGGATGTCCGTGGTATTGGTTTGTCTTACGCCACTGCTACCAACTGGTCTGGTTCCTTGATCATTGCTGCTACTTTCTTGACAATGTTACAAAACATCACGCCAACTGGTACATTTGCTCTGTTTGCCGGTCTGTGTACGGTTTCTTGGCTGTTTGTTTGGTTCTGCTACCCAGAGCTCTCCGGTTTGGAATTGGAGGAGACCAAGCAACTTCTCACTGGTGGCTTCAACATCAAGGCTTCCAAGACACTTGCTGCTAAGCGTAAGAAGACTATCACTGATCTCGAGGCTCATGAGAAAGGCTCTCAGGATATGATTGAGCATGAAGTTCAGACTTCTGACTCTTCAAGTGTTTAAGTATACCTTGAACTATTTACGAGTATTATGACCCGCTGTGCTTTTATAAATAGACAAGCTGGTATTGAATATATTATAAACGTGCAAATTAATTGATTATAATGGGTAACGTAGATGGAGAGTATCAAGAGCGCCTTATATTGTGAACAGAGTGATCAATCAGTATGTGTAGTGTCAATATTTAGTATGGATTATGGAGACCCAGAGTATACTAGGTGTAGTATACACAGAAAGCATTATATTAAACAAATTAATCAATGCTATGGGTTACGTAGTCCCAAGCATAGTATACACAGAAAGCCTTCCCAGAAGATATCTCCGTACAGGTCCTGCCCGAGGAGATCAACACTGCAGAAACGTTCATAACAAAATCGTTTAATCCCAGAATTGGGGTCCGTTTCACCAATCAAGATCACTGACTGACTTGCTTGGCTTGTGGTCCGCCTGCTTTTTCGCAAACGTGAACATATCGCTGATAGACGATGTACGGCCGTGGCTCAGCTTCTTGAGCCATCCAGCCTTAGGCACGTCGAAATCGTTCTCGCTCACGTAGACGGAGTATCTCATCTCAGATCTCTCTCTTCTCACATCGGGCCTCTCCAATTGGTAGATTGGCTTCTCAAGCTCAATGGTCGGTGTGGCCACGGGAGTTGGGACTTTTCCACGGAGAGAAGGGAAACAGTACGCGGGCACAGAACGTGGTTGCGAGAGCTTTGGCCTTTGCACTGGGGCCCTTGGAGGTGACGCTACGGCCTGCCACGCTCTCGTCTCGTCCTCGTCCAGCTCCAAATGGGACAGAAGGGAGGACTCCCGGAGGTGGCGGTTCGACTTGATGGAGTTGTCCCGTGAAACTGGCACATTCATGCTGTTGTCGTGAGATGAGGGATACGTGATGTCCGTGGAGCTGGTTCTGTGGGACTCCTCTGAGAGACGATGTGTGCTGGGGGTGTACATCTCTTCCTTGGACGTCTGTGGACCTCTTTGGCGATATCCATCAGACCGTGGAGTGGTGGGTGTGGGCAGAGAGATCGACATTCTTTAGCAGATATTGGGTATTTTGTGTGTGTGTCTCAAAATGAATGTAGGGTATGGGTTGAAATGCTTCCACCAGGGGCTCTAAGTTTTGCAAACGGGAACACACGGGTAGATCACGTGCTGCTTCGTGGGACCTCGAGTACAAGAATTGTGTCAAAAGAGAGGCTTCCAGGGGCTTGAAATTGAGACTTGAAAGGGTTCGCGTGTTTATGTGTGTGTTTTTTGTCAACGACGTCATAAACAAATGCACGCGTCAGGAAGCGTGGCCGAAAACGGAAACAGTTACGCAGCCCCGCACCATGCTCCCTGCCATCTCCTATCGTGTCAATAAGGGGTACTCAGGCACCAGCAGTAGTAGAAAGGGCCAGATCACCTTATTGACCTGCGGTCTACACAGCACCGCCATAAAAATTCACCAAAAATGGATATAATTCTCGCTCAAGGAGCTCTTGAGATTCCCATAGTCACCCGCTGCTGGTTGATTTCCCTTGTTGGCGTCTCTGCTCTCGTCAGAATGGGCATCATCAACCCCACAAACCTTGCCTTCGTTCCCCAAGCCATCATCAAACAACATCAGTACTGGCGGATCTTCTCGTCCTTCTTCTTTCTCGGCGAACTTTCAATCCTGACAGTGTTCCATCTGAGCAATATCACATTTTTCTTGAAACGCCTTGAAAATGACTTTAACACCGCTAGCGAGTGTATGTGGTTCTACTTCGTCACCGCCTCTTTGGTCGTTATGACATCGTCGTATCTCAACGGTAGTCCTTGGCTAAGCTCAGAGCTTATCGGATCGTTGATGTATGTGTGGGGACGTCGCAACCCAGATGAAGGTCTGATAATTCGTGGCATTTTTCCCTTCAAAGCGGGTTATATTGGAGTCTACTTCATTTTTTTAACGCTATTATACCACGAGAAGATCACCCCTGCTGCTTTTAGCCACTTGATTGTTGGGCATACCATCTTCTACTTTGAGGATGTTTTTCCGAAGACACACGGATACCGTCTGCTTCAGCCTCCCTGGTTATGGCTAACACGTGATGTGGAGCAGGAAGAAGAACATCATGCTGAGGATCAGCTTCCAATTGTTGATGAACCAGCCGAAAATGGGCTGGAAGTCAACTGAAAACAGTGCTATATACTGTACTAACGAAATCTACGAACCTTTTTATGACACTAGACTTTTTCAGATAGTAATGTGTGAATGGTGGTGCTAAAGTCTGCAAGCTTCACGCGCTACTAAGAAGGAGCTAACATCGAGACTTGGGATTGTTAATAATGAGTCCTCATCACTGCACTGTTGTCCTCAAGACTTAAGGTGTCTCTGGTGCAAGAAACATTGATGATAACATCTCTGACCTGAAAATCCAGTAACCAGTATGGTATCAACAGGCTGAAAGAGTTGTTCAATGAGTAGATAAGTATGGTTCCGAGACTGGTTTGTTCTACATGAGAACCTTCAAGCTATAGACAAAATAATCCGAAAGAGAGATTTGTTCAAAGAATAATTACTCCGCTGCGTAAGGCGCCAGCTACAGAATGAATTCAGATCCAGTTCATTTGCGTTTGGCAAAACCTCAAATGCACATCGCTATCACAATACAACTCAAAAACAACTATTTTTGTTTACCCTTCAGTCTCTATTATGATTCCCTGGTTGAATTCTGTCTATAACCCCTGCATATAACGCTCTGTTTCTCCCTTGGAGGTCAGCACGTAGACCTTGGGCATTCTCTTGCGGAAATTCCGGATTAACTCATATCGGGAGAATTAGACCACACCCTTGTACTACAAACAACAATAAACAAACATGAAATCCCTTGTCCTAGGCCGGATTAGACCTTGTACTGCGCACGTGTTCTGTTCGAGACATCGCGGCTCCCCTTTTGGAAGTTGATGTCTTAGATAATACGCACTCCGTAACTCAAGACAAAAAACACCCATCGAATACTTGTTTGTTTACTTAGTGACTTGTTTGGATGCTGTAGAGTGGTCTAAACTTCCGAGGTTTCAAGCTTTAGCCGCTAAGCGTGCGTGAGGAATTGAGGGGAGAGTGGTGGGGGGCTCTTGCGCAGGGGAAGGAAAACCCTCGAGGTTGGTCCCTCGAGGAGAGCCAGGTGATGAGTGTTGGCCCTAAAGTTTAGGGAAACTACGGTCATTTGAGTGCTTGAGCAATCTCTGAGTCCCTGACCTCATAGTACTGCTTGTGTCGTTGGTAACGTTGCTATTACTACGCGAATCCTCTTTAATCCTCTAGACCTGGCAATGCTAATCTGCTTCACACCTCATCAATGAAGCACAAGTGAATCATGTGAGTGAACACGACATTTCTCTTTCAAAAATCCTGTATGCATATAACAAGAGAAAGCCTGAGTCAACGAATCAGATAATGCTCGTCTCATCGCAAAAGCCCCCTCGAAGTCTCGCATGGAATCGCAGCTAGAGTTTCACACAGAGTTTGGTCACAAAGGCCATAAAGTTTAGGCCTAAAGTAGTCTATTGCCTCGGTTTTAAGGAAAAGCATCACAAATGCGACCGAAATGTCCTCTCCGGTCTCACCAAATCCATTGCCTATCCCCCGGATTAACGGTCCACCGCATGATTTGCAACCATAATACCGTGTTGATGCGGAGAAGAAAGGTCACTTCATCGTCTTCCAAGCCACCGCCTCTCGTAAACGACGTTTTGCATTGTTCTCTGATGGCGTTACTGCCCGTTATTGTGCAGTTGATCGTTCTATACAACAATTACTCATTCGGGTCAAATGTAAACATGTATAAGACACCAGCACACACCCTTGTTCTATTTATGTCTTAGCGCAATGATCCGGCTTAACTAGCTTTCCGGAAAAACTCAGTGGGGCCTCTGTGTAGCTCTTCGCGAATTCCTGCCTGGCACTCCTGTGCGTGCGTCTACCAGAACCATTTCCCAGAAAGCTTGAATGTAGTTTGCTGAACTCAACCCACACGCACAAGCGAAAGTACAGTTTGCGCTCACCCCCTAAACGGACTGGGCGGGGATAGCCTCCGGATGTTTTGTTTTGGTGTCTCAAGCAGCAGACTTCGTCCTGTTTCCTCCGTGCAGAAAACTTCCAGGCCCCCCTGGACGGTGTCGCCGGATCCGGAGAAACTTGTTGCAAATATGTGTCAAAGCTTTTGCTATCAGCAGAAGTTGGTGGCGGGCGAGACGCGTCGCTCGCGGTCCTAAGTTACCGCGTGCTGCATATGATCGCGTCACTATGCATATAACAACCTAGTAATAGAGTTCGATCTGTCCGAGAAGGACATATTATATGCCGGTCGTTTTACAGCTGGAAGGTACGCTGCGTCAACCAAGAGACGTATTTTTGGATCTTGAGGCTGGCTTAAGCACACACCCCTGGTTCTGTATTTATCCTCTCCTGAACATCTATACCGCTGAGCCTCTTCACCCCAATAGTAGAACCTTGTAACTCATGCTATTTGGGATCGTCGGCGTCATTTTATGTCTGAAATCCCAACTCTGAACCGTACGAAACCGCGCTGAATATATCTCCGCACTGCGGTACCGAGACAGATCACCACCTCTTTTTTGACGTGTTTCACACCGCGCCTACCCTAAAGCGGCATATCTCCAATCCTGGGCTAGACTTGGAACTATATAATCCAACAGTCCTGCCCTCTAGCCCAAAAGCCACATTGAAACCGACAAAAACATATTTCTCCTTCGAGACTCATCAACCACATACAACACCCAGAACACATATCATGTTCATCAAGACACTGCTCACCATTGCTGCGGCCGTGTCTAACGCACTCGCGTCTCCTATCCCATCTCACGGGGGTCCTCAGATGTACAGAAGAGGCTGGGACTACGACAGTGAGAAGATCAAAGGTGTCAACATTGGTGGTTGGCTTGTTCTAGAGCCATATATCACTCCATCGCTCTTCGAGGCCTTTGGCGCAGATGAGGCCAACATCCCAGTTGACGAGTACCATTATACACAGGTTCTCGGTGCTGACTTGGCTGCTGACCGTTTACAACAGCATTGGTCTTCCTGGATCACAGAAGACGACTTTAAGTCCATCGCTGGTGCTGGGTTGAACATGGTGAGAATCCCTATCGGCTACTGGGCTTTCAAGAAGCTGGACAGCGACCCATATATTCAGGGCCAGGAGGCATACCTGGACCAGGCTATCGAATGGGCTAGAAAGTACAACCTCAGCGTCTGGGTCGACTTGCACGGTGCTCCAGGCTCTCAGAATGGTTTCGACAACTCTGGTTTGAGAGACTCCTTGGAGTTCCAGAACGGTGATAACGAGCAGATTACGCTGGACGTTTTGCAGTACATCTTTGAAAAGTACGGTACCTGGGACTACCAGGATGTTATCATTGGTATTGAGCTGCTCAACGAGCCTCTGGGCTCCTCTTTGGATATGTCGAAGCTCAACTCCTTCTGGGATTCCGCTTACTGGAACCTGAGAAACACGGGCTCAGTTCAAAACGTTATCATCCATGATGCCTTCACTAATGCCGGTTACTTTGACGACAAGTTCTTGCTCGACACTTACTGGGGTGTTGTCATTGACCACCACCACTACCAAGTCTTCTCTGAGGGTGAACTCTCTAGAGACATTGATCAGCACATTGCCGTTGCTTGTCAGTGGGGTGGTGAGTCTTCTGTTGAGTACCACTGGAATGTTTGTGGTGAATGGTCGGCTGCTCTTACTGACTGTCCTCAGTGGCTTAATGGTGTCAACCGTGGTGCCCGTTACGATGCAACCTACTCTTCAAACACCTACATTGGTTCCTGTGAAAGCAGTCAGGACTTCTCCACCTGGGATGACACCAAAAAGTCCAACTACAGACGTTACATCGAGGCCCAAATGGATGCCTTCAACCAGCGTGGTGGCTGGATCTTCTGGTGTTGGAAGACTGAAACCACTCTCGAGTGGGACTTCCAGAAGTTGTCTTACTACGGCCTTATCCCAACTCCCCTTGACTCCAGAGAGTACCCAAACCAGTGTGGTTTCTAAGCTTCTTCTCTTTTCGTTATCCCGGTTTTTTCTGTTCTCTTTCCTCATACGCATTATGTCTCTTCAAGAGAGACTTGTACACTATTACGAGGTTTTTCTTTATTCATTTCTCACCAAGCTACGCTTGATCGTTGGTAACTCTGTGCACACAGAGTTTATTCTTTCGCCCATTTGGGGCTGTGGCCAAATGTTTTCCCCTTCCCCTTGTCATTTCACACACCCACAGTTCTGATCGCTTCCAAAACGCTTGACACATAGATCTAATCCCCCATCAATGAAAATCTATAAATTGTTTCAGTTGTGATATCCGACTGCCGTAGAATTCTAGAATGTAGCCCCTTCTTGGCGCGTAAGGCACACATGTAGCAAAGAGATCTAGACACCCGATAAAGTGCTGTTGGCTAGCTCGAGGCCCCTGGATTACAACTTATGAAAATGTTACCCAGCTCTAGGGAGATGGGATTCGAGAGTGTTCTATAGCTTCATGAAGCACTCTAGCTCAGTCCCAAATCGATTGTTCGATATGAGGCTCTTGAGACTATTAGCATTCCCTGGCTGCAGTGCTGTTTCAATATCATGGTGAGGCGAATATAGAGTCTCGTTAAGGGTAGTATCCGTCTCCCGCACCGGCTCTTTTAGCAATTCAACTGGGCCACTTGCAAATTTCTCGTAGTATAACCCAAGAGTTAGTTCTTCAGTGATGTCAACCAGGTCTCGCTTGTTATTGCTTCTATTAAGGGGTGACATGCATAAGCGTTTGTCCACATCTCTTTGAGTCCCCCAGTATCGACCCGTCATTCATTCAAAGGGGTAAAAAGAGTAGTAGAGCATACCACACTTTAACATATTGTACCCAAAATGCCCAAATTATATAAATACAAGAGGATCTTTCTGTGTTGTAGTAAGCTTGAAATTGGTTCAATTATTCGTCAGTGCCCCTTCGCTTTTCATTCTTCCAAATGTCTGCTGGGCCTCTCTCTTATGCCATCCTCTTGGGAATCGCTGTCACTGCGGTAACAGCAGATGTATCTATGTACTACCAATGTGGAGGTATCAACCACAAAGGCGAAACTGTCTGTGTTCCTGGTGCTACCTGTGTTTCAATGAACCCATACTATTACCAGTGTGTTTCTGCACCACCTTCAAGCAACAGCACCACGACTCTTTCTCCTTCTAACACTACTACGGCCCATATTCCTTCCAACCACTCGTGGACTTACGCTGGTGCCCATTATCAGCAGATACACGCCACAGATATATCTGGTTATATTCCCAGATCTCACTCCTTACACAACAAACTCCCTGCTTCTTCTGGAAAGTACTCTTACGCCATCCCTTCAAAGTCAGAAGAACCATCTCACTGGAGTGAAAAGCCACTTTTCTCTTCGGAAGCGCCAGTTGTCTCTGGTGAATCCTTCTTCTCTGGGGATGCTGTCTCTGCTGAATCAACACCTAATACTGAATCACCACATTCTGTCGTCTCTTCTGCTGATACATCCTCAACCGCATCTCCTTCTTCCTCCCTCGACTCTACAACTTTCGCTGAAGCTATCCTCGCTGCACACAATGAGAAAAGGGCGCTTCATGGCGTTCCTCAGGTTAAATGGGATGCTGATATAGCAAACCAGTCTCAAAACTATGCTGACTCTTTGGATTACTGTAACACAGGAAACTCTGACCATTCTTCTTTGCAATACGCTGAGAATATTGCTCCTGGCTTCACCCCATCAACTGGTGTGGAAGCTTGGTACAGTGAGATTTCTGAGTATAACTGGACAGCTAGCGATTTGGAGTCTAATTGGGATTTGTGTGGACACTTCATTAACGTTGTCTGGAAGACGACCTCCAAAATTGGTTGTGGTTTTGTTCCTTGCGAGAAATACGGTGGTGCTGGTCTCGTCATTTGTGACTATGATGGCGGTTCAGGATCCTACGAGGACAATGTGTTGCCATTGGTCAACTAGTTTGATGGATGAACAATAAGCGATATAAAATCGGAATATACGCAAATCATATATATTCAATGTCCTAAAATACAACCGCACATCAATCATAACTCATCTCCTCTCGTAACTTTCCCCACACACATGAAGAGCTGCCATATTTGACGTGTCAGGAGAGACAATAGCTAGGCTTTGATAGTCTTAGCTTTAAGAACTCTCCAAAGAAGTCCAGAATGTAGTTCTGACAGTGCTGTTAGACTCTATCAATAATCTTCGAAGCCAAATATACATTACCAGATAGATTGGTGCTGAATTCTGGGAAGTGATGTCATTTATATGAAAAGATCTTTGCTTAACACCCAGACACCACGTTCAGCTATTTGGACGTAATATCTACTTTAAAGCCTTGAATGTGGCAAATTGAGCATATATTGGGTTTATAATCATCAAATCCATATGCAAAAGGTTCTTATTGCCTACAGACAAAGCATGTATAAGATGTTAATTATTATTAAAATTCCAAAATTTCCAGAAATGGCGAGTGGACTTTTCAATTTGAGCTGTTAAAAGATAAATAAAAATGTAGTTTATTCGAATTTATTGAGATATACACTTATAACTAGTATTAATGTATTCCTCTACACTTAATGATTCTAAGTATGTAACAAATAACCATTTATCCCAATTCACCAAACAATAACCTGCCCTGAGTTGTCTCCCCCACGCTTCCACCCTCGCGCCACACCAGAACCCTCACAAAAAAGCTGCCCGGACGCCCGGAGATCCCCGAAACCCAGCCTAGCGCTAGGGCGGGTCTGTCTGGCGTAGGCTCGCGCCCTGCCGAATCCTGCCTAGAAGCCCGGCAGAAAAAACCTGGATTTATCTTTCCCCCGCAATCTCCCCAGCCTGGCCAATCGCGCAGCCCACGCCTGGCTGTTCCGGCTTTCCAAAAAAAGCTGGTTTCAACTATCGCCCCAATGCTCCCCCTCTCGTGTTAAAAGGGGCAGAAAACCCATTGGGAAATTCTCTACAGAGTCAGAGTCAGTATCCCACACGAGTCAAACTATTTTCCCCGCTAATTGGCCCATTCTCCCAGCCCTCATCCGCAGAATGTCAGCCCGCTTACTGCGCTCAACGTCCAACCCCGCGAAACAGCTGCTACGTATAAAGCATTTGGGATTCCCACTTATTCCACAACTGCACAGAAATATTCCACACACAAGAAAGAACTCCACAATGTCCCAAGACGACCATATTCTTCTGATCCCGGGCCCAATTTGTGTCTCCGAGGCTGTTCGCCAGGCCCAGAGCATCCAGTCCCTGGCTCACACTTCCCCAGCCTTCATCTCCATCTTCCAGAGTGCTCTGAAGGATTTGCGTAAACTGTTCAAGTCCACAAATGAGAAGGACCAAGGTGTTGTCGTTGCTGGTTCCGGTACGCTTGGCTGGGACATCACCGCTGCCAACTTGGTGTATCCAGGCGATAACGTGCTTGTCCTTTCCACCGGCTTCTTCTCAGACTCATTTGCAGACTGCTTGAGAGTGTACGGTGCCAATGTTGATGTCATCACCGCTCCACTGGGTGATCAGGTTGCTCTTGATGAAGTCGAGAAAGCTCTCTCTTCTAAGAAGTACTCCGTCATCACGGTGACTCATGTCGATACATCCACTGCTGTCGTCTCCGACATTAAAGGCGTCGCTGCCGTTGCACACAAGGTTTCACCAGAGACTTTGATCGTTGTTGATGGTGTTTGCTCTGTGGGTGTCGAGAACATTGAGTTCACTAACTGGGGCCTCGATTACGTCTTGTCCGCTTCTCAGAAGGCCATTGGTGTCCCATCCGGCCTCTCCATTGGTTTCCTCTCCGAGCGCGCTATCAAGCGTGCCCTTGAAAGACCAGTTCAGTCCACCTACTTTGCCTCTTTGCAGAGATGGTTGCCTAACCTCATCAACTTTGAGGCTGGTAAGCCATCCTACTTTGCCACCCCAGCTATCCAGACTGTCAACGCTTTGAGAGTCTCACTTGGTGAGATCCTCGGAGGTGGCCTTGATGCCAGATTCCAGAAGAATAAAGAGACTTCTGACAGATTCAAGAACACACTGGCCGAGCTCGGTATCAGCATTCTCCCAGTCAAGCCAGAGGTTGCCGCCTCTGGTCTTACTGCTGCGTACTTCCCAGAGGGAGTGGACGGTGCCAAGTTCATTGGCTCTCTGTACAAGCAGGGAATCATTGTTGCCGGTGGTATCCACAAAGATCTTGTTGGCAAATACTTCCGTGTCGGGCACATGGGTGTCTCTGCCCTTGATCCAAAGTTGGGCCACATTGACGCTGTTATCAAGGCCATTAAGGTTGCTCTTGAAGAGCAGGGTTACAAGAAGTGAATGCTAGTAATCTAGAAAAAATATATGGATTTGACACAGTGCACCGTACCATCTGAAAGAAAATCTCCGTATGCCTTTGGCTTTCCCCATAAATTCCTACAATTTCCATATAGTCCTCAGTTCCCCACGTTTAGAAGACATGCACGAGGCACGTGACTGGTGCCAATTTAGGGGCGAAAAGGTCATTGCACCAAACCCCGGAGTACATAGGTTGCAAAGCTCTTAGGGTAAAATTACAGAAAAATTGTAGTGATTCGATATGAATTTTCCATGTTCATACTATTTTTTACCACTAATGCACCGCCCAGATTACGGTAGATTGGTGGTGTAGGAGACACAGCCGGCACCGGAGTTCAAACCTGCCAAAAGTCAGAAATAATCGTCGCCAACGACGCTTGCCCGAGTCTTTCCCGCCGAGTTAAAAACAGAAATGGCTACTGTGATTAGTACTGCAAAGTGACACATAAATCAGATAATTAAGAGACCGAGTCTATTGCGTGAAGCCGCGCTGTTTTGGCTTGTGATAGCGGGCCGGTGACTCTGATCACCACATTGCACCAAATTGACCGCGAAATTACGTCTGGGGCCACACATGTGAAAAAATTTATATATATAAAGCAGCTTTTCCCGCCAATGGGAGCCTAAAAAGTGTCAACAAGTGCTGTTTACTCTCCAGCAAACACTTTCCCTGCCCACAATGCCATACGCTCTTCCAGAATCCCACAGACAGCTCGTCGAGGGCCACCTCAAGGACACCGACCCAGAGGTTGAGTCCATCATCAAGGATGAGATTGAGAGACAGAGACACTCCATCGTGCTCATTGCCTCTGAGAACTTCACCTCCACCGCCGTCTTTGACGCCCTTGGAACCCCAATGTGCAACAAGTACTCTGAGGGTTACCCAGGTGCCCGTTACTACGGTGGTAACGAGCACATTGACAGAATCGAGCTTTTGTGTCAGAAGAGAGCCCTTGAGGCCTTCCACCTTGACAACGACAAGTGGGGCGTCAACGTCCAGACCTTGTCCGGTTCCCCAGCCAACCTCCAGGTTTACCAGGCCATCATGAAGCCTCACGAGAGACTCATGGGACTTGATTTGCCACACGGCGGTCACTTGTCCCACGGTTACCAGACCGACACCAGAAAGATCTCTGCCGTCTCCACCTACTTTGAGACCATGCCATACAGAGTTGACCTGGAGACCGGCATCATCGATTACGACACCTTGGAGAAGAACGCCCTGCTCTTCAGACCAAAGGTGCTTGTTGCCGGAACCTCTGCCTACTGCAGACTCATCGACTACAAGAGAATGAGAGAGATTGCCGACAAGGTTGGTGCCTACCTCGTTGTTGACATGGCCCACATTTCTGGTCTTATCGCTGCCGGTGTCATTCCATCACCGTTCGAGTACGCCGACATCGTCACCACCACCACGCACAAGTCGCTCAGAGGCCCAAGAGGTGCCATGATCTTCTTCAGAAGAGGCGTCAGATCCGTCAACCCAAAGACTGGTAAGGAGGTTCTCTACGACCTGGAGAACCCAATCAACTTCTCCGTCTTCCCAGGCCACCAGGGTGGTCCTCACAACCACACCATCACCGCTCTGGCCACTGCCCTCAAGCAGGCCGCTACCCCAGAGTTCAAGGTGTACCAGGAGCAGGTGCTCAAGAACGCCAAGGCCCTCGAAGAGGAGTTCAAGGCCAAGAACTACACGCTCGTCTCCAACGGTACCGACTCCCACATGGTGCTCGTCTCCCTTAGAGACAAGGGCATCGACGGAGCCCGTATCGAGACTGTCTGTGAGAACATCAACATTGCTTTGAACAAGAACTCCATTCCAGGTGATAAGTCTGCTCTTGTTCCAGGTGGTGTCAGAATCGGTGCCCCAGCCATGACCACCAGAGGTCTTGGTGAGCAGGACTTCAAGAAGATTGTCCACTACATTGACTGGGCTGTCAACTACGCCAAGGAGATCCAGGCTTCTCTGCCAAAGGAGGCCAACAGACTCAAGGACTTCAAGGCCAAGATCCAGGAGGGCTCCGAGGAGTTGTCCAAGAAGAAGAAGGAGATCTACGACTGGGCTGGTGAGTTCCCATTGTCTGTTTGAGGTCTCAGGCGCATTGAATTAATTTCATCATTTTTTGTTTCGACACTGGTTGTATAGTACTTTTTTTAATTGTATTTTTGGAATGTATATAAACTGTCTACACTTTGTAGTTTGGGATTCATTACATCAGCTATTCATACTTGGCCTACAATTTGTATTTCGGAGATTCATTACATTAGCCGTTCACATTTTTTGTTGTCATCTTTTGCACGCCTCAAGCCGTAGGACGTTTCTCCACTTTGATAGTAATATCACCGTTCTCTTCTCCGATGAACGCCTTGACCATACCCAGCTGCTGTGTCAGCTTTGGATGATTAGGATGGAACGCTAAACCTCTCTCCAAAGTAGCCTTGGCCTCGTCTAGTCTCCCCATATTTTGCATAGGCATAGCGTATCTCATGAAGTTCTCTGGGGTGTTAACCTGCATTTGTAGTAGCATCTCAGCATCAGCAGCGGCTTCAGCGAACTTACCACTAATGACATAAGCGTCACAACGAGCACTCAACAGACCGACAAACTCTTGTAATTGGGCACCAAATGGCTCCCAACGGGCCCGACGCGATGACATATCAATGGCAAGTGTGAACTGTTTGATCGCGTCTTCAGGTTTCCTGTTCTGCAGGTGCTGTACTCCTGTTGTTACGAGTTTCTGAATCATTGGTTGAAGTTGTGTGTTGACTTTACCAGGCTCTGGAACGTCTGTGGAGCACGCAACGAGGTCTTTGGTGATCCTGTTGAGCTGGGCACACTCCTCGACCAGCTCTTGGTTCGTAGGGTCAGAGGGGGCCACAAGCTTTGTAGCTGGGTCGTATGTGAGGGACATCTTTGGGTGAGATCTCTTAGCTTCTCTGGAAGTGTAGCAAAGGGAAGATGAGCCTTTTGAGTTGGAAAGTTGTCGTGTCCGTTTCCTCTCCAGACACGTTCGCGAAAAATGGAGAAAAAAATAGACATAATACTACTATGAAAGGCAATTGCCGGATTTGGCAACTCGGTCCGCCTCGGTGGATCGAGAAACGTGGAAAAAGTGGCCTTAATGCTTTTAAACGGTTGTGAAAATTTGTAGATGTCATTGTTTAGTGCTATTGATCTGGCATATGAGTAATTGAAGCATTTTCCGGCGTATTCCACGCGTTTTGTTGTAGATTTCTGAGTAGTCGACCCCGTGAGCGTGGCGTCCCGATAGCGTAATCGAGCACCTGCGCCAAAGAGGCTCTTGATTCGGCGCAATTTCGTTTATCGATGCTTCGAGACTTGGAGGTATATAAGTATCTGGTCGTATCCCACCTTCCCCTTCCCACTTGTTCCAGAATTTCGAGGAAATAGCCAGAAATGTCCTTATCAACCACAATCACACTCCCAGATGGGACAACTTACGAACAGCCATTGGGGCTCTTCATCAACAACGAGTTTGTGGGTGCCAAGTCCGGCCAACTCATCGACACTTATGATCCACATACCACCAAATTGATCTGTTCTGTGCACTGTGCCGACTCTTCAGATGTTGATGTTGCTGTTGCTGCAGCAAAGAACGCTTATGACTCGGCATGGAGAGCTATGGACCAGCAAGAGAAGGGTAAATTGCTTTGGAAACTCTCTGAGCTGATGGAGAAGTATGGTGAAATTATCGGGAAGATCGATTCTATGGATGCTGGTAAGCCGTACGCTACAAACTCTGTTAATGATATCGAACAGTGTGTTGCGTTGACAAGATACTATGCTGGCTTCGTTGATAAGATCCCTGGTAAACATATCAAGATTAGCGACGATAAGTTTGTCTATGAAGTCCAGGAACCTTATGGTGTCGTTGGACAGATTGTTCCATGGAACTATCCGTTTGCTATGGCCCAGTGGAAAGTTATCTCAGCTTTGGCAGCTGGTAACACTGTCGTTATCAAGACAGCGGAGACTACCCCGTTGTCCATGTTATTCTTTGGTAATCTCATCAAAGAAGCCGGTTTCCCACCAGGTGTTCTGAATATCTTATCTGGTTATGGTAAAGACGCCGGTGCAGCAATTGCATCCCATATGGAGATTGAAAAGATTGCATTTACAGGTTCAACTGCAGTTGGTAGAATCATTGCTACCCAAGCTGCCATGTCCAACCTGAAGAGTGTCACATTGGAGTGTGGTGGTAAATCTCCATTGGTTGTGTTCCCAGACGCTAATATCAAACAAGCTGTCACCTGGAGTTCTATGGGGATTTTCTACAACTCTGGTCAAAACTGTACTGCCAATTCCCGTATTATCGTACATGAGTCCATCTATGACGAGTTCCTCGAGACTTTCAAGAAGTACACTTATGAGAATTGGGTTATTGGTGATCCATTTGATGAGAAAACCACCGTTGGACCACTAGTCTCGAAGATTCAGCATGATAGAGTCACAGAGTTCATCAAGAAGGGAGAGAAGGAAGGTCTGAAGAAACTGATTGGAGATGAGCCAATTACCCTTGAGACTGGTTACTACGTGCAACCAACCGTTTTCCTCGATGTTCCAACAACATCAGAACTTTGGCAAGAGGAGATCTTCGGCCCTGTTGCCGTTGTTACAAAGTTCAAGACATATGATGAGGCCGTTGAGCTTGCCAATGCTACCAAATACGGACTCGGAGGTATGGTTTTCACCAAAAACATCAAGAGAGGCCACAGATTTGCTGCTCAGGTGAAGACCGGCTCGATGTACATCAACTCCTCCAACGACGAGGACATCAGAGCTGCGTTCGGTGGTTACGGTCTGAGTGGTGAAGGTGGTGCTCGTGAGCTCGGAGAACAGGGTCTGTTGATCTACACACAGACAAAGGCCATTCACGTGAACCTGGCCATCGAAGAGGACGATGACGAGCTGTGATGTATATGAAAATACAGAATAAACTGCGTACACTACGATGAGGAGCTTTTATATATAGGAGAACAGAACTAATTGCGTAGATTGCCCCAAAACTTCTATGTGTCAAGCTGCAGGCAATTTAATGGGAAAATCGGAAGCAAGGGTCTCTCGGCATCTCAGCTCCGTTCTGTCCGGGGTGAGGTTTGGATAAGAATTTTACGTACATGTGGGGGATATATAGAAAAGCACGACAAGATATAACACATACAAATCCAATATTCCATACATATAGTTTCATACCCAAATCCTTTTTTCTATGTATTTGTTAATCCCCAAAGAGAAAGAGAGAGACGGCGGACCGGGAGTAACGCGATGCCGGTGTGGCCCTACCGCGTTTCAAACACGCTTTTCCGTTTCCCGGGAAGGAAAGGCTGGAAAGAACAGGCAAAAAAAGGACCCCTCCTTCTTCCGTTCTCTTCCTCTTACTTACTCCTCTTCTTTTCTCCTTCTGTAAATCGTGCCCACATCCCCCGTCGCCACCACTGCTCTCTGCGGGACTTTACATCAGCTGCACAAGGTTTGGGTCTTTTTAGTAATACGCAGGCGCGCCTTAAACGACCAAAAGCTCAAAACTTTCCAGACCCTTTCCCGTCTCCTTCTACAGACGAAGACAAGGACAAAGACAAGGACAAAGACAGAAAGAAAGACAGAGACGTCTTTAACACATACACAATCTTCAGACTAAGTCACACTTCTCTACTATGCAACAGATATCCCACTGGCTCAGAGACCAGGTGCTCTCCATCTATTCGTCCTCTTCGCACGACTACTCGCTCAGCGAAGATGAATTCAACTCCTCAATCTTCACGCTACTGATAATTTTCTTCATCTCGGTCATCCTGGCAGTGTTTGCACTCACAACAGGCGTTCTGCTTGTCAAGCTCCATCGCTGTCCACCGGAGGAGAAAGACGCAGAGCTCGGTCTAAGCAGGGATCAGCAGACTCTCCAAGAGAAGCCACCTCTCTCAGACTCATGAGGCTCTTGCACACCTCTTCACTTCTATCAATCAGACGACCAAGCCCTACGACTGGCTTCCACACACGGGATACACTTAATGACTACTGCTACCACTCTTTTATCACGATATTGCACAGTTTAACTCATTAACATTCACTCATTACGATCATAACGACCACCCCCATCCAGTAACTTTCTTATGACTTATTATACGCGTATGGCAACATTACACATCTATTGTAGTTTCACTTGTTGGTTTGGAACCTCTTACTCCACTTCTCATTGGTTTCAATGGCAACATCCAAGTTCTTACGCAGTGTTACAATTTCCCTCTGTAACTGTTCAACTCGACTGCCACTGTCGTCAATTTTGTGAACCATACCATCGTTTGTTATAACCTCATACAGTCTTTCCATGTTTTCCATTATTATTGGACGTATCTTCTCCATTTCAACCACTTGGCTGATCCTTTCCGTAACGTCTTCCGCATTGGCACGGGTCTGTAACGAAAGCATGTTTTCGTAGAAGAATTTGGGTGTTGGTGGGACAGTATCACCCCCGTTGCCTTCCAATCTTCGAATCATATAATCGGCAATTAGCGACAGATATGTATGGATATAGTTCAAAAGTTGATTTCCCAGAGTATTTTGATGTGTAAGATTTGTAATTAGATCCGAGAGATTTATCATCATTTTCTCTAATTCATCATCAAGTGCCAGTCGCCTTGTGTCTTCATCGATAGTAGTCGTATCCGCAACAGACGTATGGTTGTTTCTCTCCATTATGCTCTGGTACTTGTGGCGTTTGGAGAGCAGCTTGTCCTGGAGTTTCTCAATCGTTATAGTCTTCTTCTTTATCTCAACATCGTGTTTGACCCGTAATGATGAATTGATGCTTCGTTCTTTCTGTAAATGACGTTCTGCAATGAGTTTATCAGATTTGAGCGACTTGATAGATTGTTTCAAGAGAGTGACCTCATTATCACGATGATTGGCGCCTCTCTTGTACATGTCCAATTGGGTGTGTAGTTCTCTGTTAGACAATTCATAGTGCTTGATGATCTCTACTTTATCCGCAAGCTGATCACTCAAGTACTGCTTCTCCGTCTTAGCGTCATTGAGCTCTTGGAGTAGCGCATACACAGTGTTCAGTACAAGCTTATCATTCGCATGGATCTGTTCTGGTGTTTGGAGTTGAGCAGAGTCAATAGTGCTGAAGAGGAGTTTATCCTCCGTGTCAGTTGTATTGGGGAAGTAGCCGCGTGCGAACAGCACGCTGTTGACAACCTCTGAGGCCTTCTTGATGGATTCCGTATCGACCATCGTCCCTGTTCTCTCTGCGAGCCGCTGTGTTGTTGTTGTTGTTGTTGATAATGATGTTTGTTGTTGTTCAAAAGGTAAACAAAAGTCTTATACGCGAAAAATAGCCGCCCTCATTGACGGCTTCACCTCACGCTTCATTCATCTACACAGAGCGTTACGAATATTCATCTTTTTTAATGTTTCCAATCGTCGTATCTAATAAAGTAAGCAAAATGGGGCATAACACCACAAGAAAGGAGCAAACTGACTAGAGAAGGCGGCGTTGGTCGAGAAAAGTGTAATGGAATTGATCCCAAACAACAACATCATCATCAGGACACACAACTCCATCATCCCCCATCCTTTGTGAACGGTAAGACTCCCACTTCCTTCGCATGTACCATTCTCTCCATATCAGTCCCTTCTTTCTCTGTCATAACATGATTTAATGGTGGTTGTCCTCTTCTGGCTCCTCAAGGACAAACCACTCTTCAGAGACCTGCTCACCAGCGGCGTTGGTGGTTGGAGTGACAACCTCGACCTCAGCAGCCTCGTAATCGGCCAATTGTGTGGCGGCATCAACCTCCAAACCTGGGGCCTGTGGGGCAACTGGCTTCTTCCATGGTTTGGTGGCACCTTCGGCATCAGCAGCAGAGATTGGGGTTGGCTTGAAAGCCTTGAGCTCCTTGATGTAAAGGTCCTGGATGAGGTCTATAATTGGAGTTAGTCAGATATTCACGGAGGGAATTGGGCTTGGGAGAACCAACACCCGTAACTGTCGGGACTTGGAAAGCTCGGGGCCGGCTTAGTTGCAGCAATCAACTCACTCTTTCTGGCTGGCATGGCGGAGAAAGCACGGACACAGGCCTTGGAGGCCACGAGACGTCTGGCAGCGAACATTATGAGTGGATGTGAGGAAAAGCGTGAGATTATGAGCCAGTGTGCTTCCGGTTGGGTGGTGTTTGGAGGCCCTTTTTCTCGACACACACTAAGAAAAATCCGCGAAGTTTACCCGGCCGACAAAAAAATGGAAGCCACCCAGGCCCATTAAGGGGGAAAATTTCATTGGCTAGCGACCAGAAGCGCCTGGGGAAGTCTGGGGAGACCATTAAAACAGTTGTTTTCAGATCCCTGCTGTTATAAAATGCCGAGATTCTACTGTGATTACTGCAAAAGTGCGTTTTTCCTCCTTGTTTTTAGGCCCCGATCGTTGTACTAACACTATATAGCCTACCTGACACATGACGCAACAAGCGTGCGAAAGAATCACTTATCAGGCAGAAACCACATCAAACTCGTTTGTGATTACTATGAAGGTATGTTATCTGGTTTCTATATTGGTGGCAATTGACTAACACTTGAAACAGAAAAGGCTAAAGATCTGGGGATCTGGAATCAGCATGAAGTCCCCGTTGAAATAACAGTGGATAAGCTATACAGAGGAGCACCCTCACCGAGTAATACTTCAGAGACGGATTACTATACACTGGTACAATCAAAGGTCCTACCACCGCCTCCGACTCTTCCTTCCTTCCCTCCGCCTCCACCAAAAGTCCTGCACGATACCCGCAACGAGAGGGAACTGATCAGTAATATCCTCAAAACGATTAATTGACTTGAAACTTTAATGAATCTAATGACTATGTTTATGTTTTGTGTAGTTTTTATAACACCCGAATGACTATGTTAATGGTAATGGCATGGCTTCATACAAAAAGCACACCAGTCACGTGACTACACCCATGCTGTTGCCCTGGCGATCGAGGAAACGTAAACAAAGCAAAAAGTTTTTTTTTTTTTGCCATCCGATTTCGCGAAAACAACTTCGAAAGATTTTGAAAGAAAAATTGCACATCTTCGAATCAACAAACTGTGAATTCAGCAGCAAACACAGCATAAAAACATAATGTCCCAGACTGTTCCTACTTTTAAGCTCGTCCTCGTCGGTGACGGTGGTACCGGTAAGGTGAGTAGTGCTCTTTTTTTCTTTCAGTTTGCCGTATTAGTTAAGCGCCCATGATGGATTTTTGTTTTGATTTCGTGGCGCATCCAATACACCCTGTGCTGGCTTTCTTTCGGAGATGGCAATGGTTTTGAGAGGTTGAATCGCTGTGGAGTGCTCAAGGATCCCCTGGAGTATTTTTCATACATTGCTGATGCCGTTTCTCTTGGGTATTTCACTGATTGAAATCGACATCGGTTGCTTGCGATCGATCCTGATTCATCCACTGCGGGCCGACGTCATCACCGATTTCTTCGAATAACAACAACAATGGCCCTGATCCTTCTTGATTTTTGGCTTTGTGAGTTTGTTTGCTCTGTTACCGCTTAGCATAATCCCTGGACGGACCTGCCATTCTCCTCCGGAAGCATCCGCTCCATTGTGTCAAATTCCAATCCACACCATCCGCATCCAGTAGCGCAACGGACAACACCAATACAGACAATACTAACAATAACAACACAGACTACTTTCGTCAAGAGACATTTGACTGGTGAGTTCGAGAAGAAGTACATTGCCACTTTGGGTGTTGAAGTCCACCCATTGGGTTTCTTCACCAACTTCGGTGAGATCAAATTCGATGTTTGGGATACCGCCGGTCAGGAGAAGTTTGGTGGTTTGAGAGATGGTTACTACATCAACGGTCAGTGTGGTATCATCATGTTCGATGTCACCTCCCGTATCACCTACAAGAACGTTCCAAACTGGCACAGAGACTTGGTCCGTGTCTGTGAGAACATCCCAATCGTCTTGTGTGGTAACAAGGTTGATGTTAAGGAGAGAAAGGTCAAGGCCAAGACCATCACTTTCCACAGAAAGAAGAACTTGCAGTACTACGATATCTCTGCCAAGTCTAACTACAACTTCGAGAAGCCATTCTTGTGGTTGGCTAGAAAGCTTGTCGGTAACCCACAATTGGAGTTCGTTGCTGCCCCAGCTTTGGCCCCACCAGAGGTTCAGGTTGATGCTCAGTTGATGCAGCAGTACCAGCAGGAGATGGACCAGGCCACCGCCATGCCATTGCCAGATGAGGATGATGCTGATTTGTAATCACCCTTAATCTTTTTATGACCAACCATTAACTACTATCATCCTTTCTTGCTTCGATTACCCTTTTGTTGCAGTCAAATACGTGTTTTTCTTGGTTTTGTGATTATCTTTCCAGGAGGGAATAAATAAATATGTCTTTTGTCTGCTAGACCTTAATTTTAAAACAGTGATTGTAGAATTCCCAAAGCCCTGAACACATCAATTAGTCAATTATGTTGAAGTTCGCAGTGACAGAGGTCTTTGGTTGAGCTATACATTTAACGGTGATGCATTGTGGTATTGATGTATGACTATTCACTTGTTGAGTTTCATCTTCTTCTGTAGCTTCTCGAACTCAGCATCATCAATCTCATACTCACTCTTCTTGGGTTTTTTGGCCTTTGTAGACTTTTTCTTCGATCCAGCCCCGTACTTGCTCTCTAACCTTGAGATCAAATCGTCCATATTTTGCTTCTTCTTACTCTGAATCAGCTGCTTAAGATCATCTTCGGACTCCAGTTTTCTCTTTCCAGCAATGGCTTTCTTCATCTCCTCTGCCTCTTTTGCCTCACTCTTTTGGCTTTTCAGGAACTTCTTGAATAGTGTCTTTCTCTTCTTCTGATACTGCTCCCAGTTGTCAGTCGAATCAATGATAGCGTCCTTTACCAGCCTTGATACGATATCAAACAGTCTCTTCTCTTCCTCCTCATTGATTTCGGTGTGAGGGATGCTTTCGAACAAGGAAAGGAAATCACATTGTGTCTCAATTAGGGCCTCGATGATATCCTCCTCTTCCTCAGCACTGCCTTGGTACTCCTTTTTATCCTTAGCAATTGCCTCCTCCGTGATCTCAGCCTTAACACTACTAAAGTACTCAAACCAGTCAAACTCAGAGTCGCCAATGTCCTCCAAAGAGCCTGTATCGTCGAATCTTTTCCTCTTCTTCGCATCAGACAGGATCATGTGTGCGAATTGGATTTTCTCAAACTCTTCACGAGACGAGTCTCGCTCTTCATCTGTTTTACCTTGGAGTTTATCGGGATGGTGAACAAGACACAGCTTTCTGTAGGCCTTTTTGATCTCGGCCTCAGTTGCTGATCTCACAAGGCTGAGTGTCTCGTAGGGATCGAGTTCTGGGAACGGGACTGCCATTTGTGATATAGTCAGTTAGCTAAGCTATTTCGCCTTTGTGATGTGTAGTTTGATACTAACGCGTGCGAAGACATCGCAAATTGAGTCTCTTGAGTTTCGCGTTGGCTGAGACTAGCGCAGGGAAGAGAGGGACTAGAGTCTCCGCAGTCCCCACATCAAAGTCTAGGTGAGATTCGAGCCTCGATCAAAACTTCTTTCCTTCGCCACTGTCACCGTATAAGACATTAAAACTACACACACAATGGTGTACTACTTCAGATCTGTCGGCTCCGAGGGCTCTTTCTCCTCCAGCCCGAGACTTGTGTATATGGGCAAGGACAAGACTGAGAACGAGGACCTCATCAAGTTTGGCTTTGAAGAGGACGTCTGGTTCCATGCTGACAGTCTGAGCAGTGCACACGTGTATCTTCGCCTAGAGGAAGGCGAAAGCTGGGAGACCATCCCCGAGGAGCTTCTGATTGGTGGGTATTGCGTGTGATTGGGCGTCGATTTGAACTAACAGACGTGGAAACAGATTGCTGCCAATTGACAAAGGCCAACTCCATCCAAGGGAATAAGAAGGACAATGTCACCATAATCTTCACACCTTGGTCGAATCTCCGAAAGAGCAAAGGAATGGCTGAGGGTGAAGTCGGCTTCAAAAACCCCAAAAGAGTGAAGAAGTACCATGTTCAATTCAAAGACAACTCGATCCTAAATAGGCTAAAGAAGACCAGAGAAGAGCTTGTCGGGAGAAACTTGCTGATTGCTGCTAGAAATGCTAGAGATAAAGACGCAGTCCAACGAGAGCTACGAGCAAAGAGGGAGGAGAAGGCACTTGCCGAGGCTGAGAAGAAGAGAGTCGCTGAAGAGAGGAAGAAACAAAAGTCTCTGTACGACGATATCTTCACGCCAGAGGAGATCGAGCGCAGCAGTAATCAGAGAAGGTTGGACGATGATTTCATGTGAAGCTACAATTCACAACATTAGCGTGATCAGGCTAGAAGATTGGACAAGGACTTTATGTAAAAGTACGAAGCTGCAATTCCCAGTATTCAGAAAAGGTTTGACAATGATTTTTCGTGACTGGATGAGGACTATATAACAATACAAATTGATAAACTCTTGTTGCGTTAATGCAATATTTGACATCACAAGAATACAAAGCTACAATCTCCACAATGTCATAGTAAACAGAGAAGGCTGGAGCACAATGCGAAGCTACTATCTCCAGATATTGGCGGTGTTAACACCAATGCCTGGGCCAAAAGAGAATAACGAAATGAGGCCGTGGCTCCTTTAAATTCACATTTATGTATCAACCAAAAAGCAAACAGGTCGATGATGGTGATAATGGAGAATATGGGCAAGTGTGGGTGGTAATGCTTCAATAAATAGAAGAAAAACTGTGTATATGTGATTCTTTTTCAACGAGAACCAACCTGAGCCTAAGCTTGCGGCTTATGAAGCTCCAGTTCTCTCTGCAATTAGATTTGTGTGATGTTTGAATGTGTGTATCTTTTTTGATGTTTTTGTTGGTTTTCTGGAAGTAATGAGGTGTCTAATTCCCGGAAGCTCAACCTTTTCTCTAAAGAACTAAGCTATAGTCAGAAGATGTCGGCAAACGGGCGTGGGCTGTGGGAGGACACCAATTACTTCAAGTCACCAGCAAAGATACCAGCCTCTCTCTGACCGTCCCACTTCTCGACCCAGTCACCAGGGCACAAGGCGGAGTAGGTCTTGAAGAACACCTTGCAAGGCTCGAAGTCCTCACCCTTGGCGTTGATGCACTTGTGGTAGTCCACATATGATTGCCAGCAGTGCTTGGTCTGGTTCTGGTTTGGGAATCTGGCGTCGAAACCGACAGTGGACAATGGGCTCTCCTCGGACATGTTTGTGTGTGTTTTGCGGTGGGGGATTAGGTGGACACGAGCTTGTTGATGCTGTTTGAGATGGCCTTGGGCTTGTTGAAAATTCGTACGATGGAGCCACCGCGAAACCTCCGCTAAATTTACGCGGAGCTGATTGGCCCAGGAGAAAGTCACGTGCCACCCTCGGAAGTCATTTCCGCGAACACGTTCGATGCGCATCCCGGTACGGGCACGTGCTGGTGTTGATTTTTTTTTTATATCTGACACCTTCGACCTATGGTGTCTTTGGTACACATTCCATACACAAAGACTTGTCGCTATGGTGAAGATCAAGTCTGCCAAGAAGGGCCCGTCGCTGGTTCAGTCACTGGATCTCAAACTTGCTGGGCTCATCGATAGGCTGCTGGAGGAGAAGACCGCTGCCAATAAGAAGGCCAACCCCGATGAGGAGGACGATGCTTCGCTCATAGCGCTTGCTAGGGATCTCACTCTTTCAGAGACGATTCTCTACGCCCAGCAGAAGGACCTTTCGCTGCAGAGGGTGAAGCGAGTTGTTCTGGAGAAAACTCTGGAGCGACTGTTGAGACAAATCCGGGAAGAAGAGAAGGCAGAGTTTGAAAGCATCTACGGTCATGCCCCAGAACAGGATCTTGACTCGGACTTTGATGGTGTTGATGTTGATGATCTGATGGACGTGAAGGACACAAATGACATGAATAAGTCTGTTGTGAACGTCTGGAACATCAAGCCCGCAGAAGTGCTTCCTAGCGCTGACACACAAGCCGCTGAGACCGCAGAAGTTGATACACCGGCAGAGGATACGACAAAGGAGGACGAGAAGAAGGAGAAGAAGTCGAAGAAGCGGTCCAAGGATTCGTCCAAACCGTCAAAAAGACAAAAAGGTATGTTGCCTGCAGTATTTGATTAACTTGCACAGAAGTACTAACCAGCAAAAAGTAGACAAAGACAGAGCACCACCGAGCTCCTCGCTGTCTGAGCTTGGAGGCATGGACGATGTTATCACGCAGCTTATGGAGGTGGTCGGAATGCCAATTCTCCACCCAGAAATTTATAGAACCACAGGTGTTGAGCCCCCACGAGGAGTTCTTCTCCACGGACCACCTGGGTGTGGTAAGACCACTATCGCCAATGCGCTAGCTGGCGACCTCAAAGTTCCCTTCATTTCCATCTCTGCGCCCTCTGTCGTGAGTGGAATGTCTGGTGAGAGTGAGAAGAAGATCCGTGAGCTTTTTGACGAAGCTAAGAGCCTGGCTCCTTGCATCATCTTCTTTGACGAGATTGATGCCATCACGCCGAAGAGAGAAGGTGCCCAGAGGGAGATGGAGAGACGAATCGTGGCACAGATGCTCACGTCCATCGACGAGCTCAGTCTGGACAAGACCAACGGACAGCCGGTGATCATAATTGGTGCTACGAATAGGCCAGATTCGCTGGATCCAGCATTGAGAAGAGCAGGAAGATTCGATCGAGAGATATGTCTCAATGTGCCGAACGAGGCCTCCAGACTGAACATCCTGAAGAAGATGAGCTCCAAGCTCAAGATTGACGGTGCTCTGGACTTTGCAAGACTTGCAAAAGCCACACCAGGTTACGTGGGCGCTGATCTGAAAGCTCTTACTACAGCTGCCGGTATCTGTGCCATTAAAAGAATCTTCAGCACGCTAACTGACGATAGCGATTTAATTGCACAAGGGCTCGATCCAAACAGCATGGAAAGTCTGTCCACCATCCAAAAGTTCCTCCTCAGACATCCAACACCATTGACAGCAGAACAACTCGCCCCATTGGCCATCACTTACGATGATTTCCTCACTGCTTTGCCAACAATCCAGCCTACGGCGAAGAGAGAAGGGTTCGCCACAGTTCCAGATGTTACATGGGAAAGCGTGGGAGCTCTCACCAATATTAGAATTGAGCTCAACATGGCTATTGTCCAGCCAATTAGAAACCCAGGTATCTATGAAAGAGTCGGTATCCATGCCCCTGCCGGTGTGTTGATGTGGGGTCCTCCAGGTTGTGGTAAGACATTGTTGGCCAAAGCCGTTGCTAATGAATCCCGCGCCAATTTCATCTCCATCAAAGGTCCTGAACTACTGAACAAGTACGTTGGTGAATCTGAAAAAGCTATTCGCCAGGTCTTCACAAGAGCTAGAGCTTCTGTTCCTTGTGTCATCTTCTTTGATGAATTAGATGCGCTGGTGCCAAGAAGAGACTCATCATTATCAGAGAGTTCATCGAGAGTCGTCAACACTCTCTTGACTGAGTTGGATGGTTTGAATGACCGTAAAGGTATCTTCGTTATTGGTGCTACAAACAGACCAGATATGATTGATCCTGCCATGCTCAGACCGGGAAGATTGGATAAGACCCTGTTCATCGAGTTGCCAAATGCCCAAGAAAGACTTGATATCCTGAAGACTGTTATCAATGTGAACAAGACCCCATTGGCTGATGACGTTGATCTCAATGCTATTGCCCATGATGAGAGATGCAGAAACTTCTCTGGTGCTGACTTATCCTCTTTAGTCAGAGAGTCTGGTGTTATCGCTTTGAAGAAGAGATTCTTCACTTTGAAACCCCCAAGCTCAGATGATCAGGATATGATGGACGAGGATGTCGATGAGAAGATTCTTGTCACGAATGATGATTTCGAGAAGGCTTTGAACAGCGTTAAACCTTCTGTCAATGATAGAGATCGTGCCAAATATGAAAGACTCAACAAGAAGATGGGTTGGTCTTTGGCAGCTGAGAATGTTAATGAGCCTACTAAGGCTGATGAATGAAGTTAATTATAATGACTATTGTACAAAAGATGATTCATTATGCATTATAGATTATTGTGATCACAGTAGATTCTATTATTGTTGACCACGTCTTTGAACGTTCTTTCTCACCTTCGAGTTTCTGTCATACTCACTGAGCTTTTCGAAAGTGACATATGGAAGATCAGATCTTCCGAAACTCTTTGTAACCTCATTTCCAGCAATTTCAGAGACTGGAATCTCAGTTCTTCCTCTGACAAAGATGAACTCGTGATCGTCTGGCTTGGACAAGTCTTCAAATCCTGGGATATAAAGATTGATGAGCTTATTGTTTCTTTCGACAGAGTGGATCAAAGCTAATGCCTTGAATATCGAGCCTGAATGGGAAGTAAACGACTTATCACTGATCAAAGGCAAATCTCTTCCCCTTTTCTCAAACTTTTCGAAGTGATCTCTTTTGACCGTATAAAGGGCCATAACAGAAGCCTCAATTAAATCCAAGACATTACTAGCGTCAACCCCGGACTCACTGAGAACGACCACACCTCTGATACCATTTGCACCATAGCTGACTTGTAATGGAGCAGCAAACAGTAGCGGCTCAAAGTCAAACCTGAAGTTCTCCAGCTTGTGGAAATAACCCAGCAACTTCAGCACCCTTAATTGTGCAGCGGAGAACCTCGACGCCGATCTGTTGTAGCTTCCTTCTATGGGGATAATTTCAGTCCCCTCAGGCATAACTAGTCCTTCCAAGTCTGGTGTACCACTGTTCAGATAAACAACGTGTGTTGGCCTCAGACGATTGATCAGCTTCTTCGTGAGTGCGAGGCCGTAGCCTTTGACCCAGCCTGGGGTGTTCACAAGAAGTGATTCGTGTTTCACTTCACCGTCAGACTCATATTGACGAATCAACGAGTTCACTAGTGCATCATATCGCTTCGGCTGGTCCTTCGGCGAAGCAAATCCTATGTAATGATTAGTTTGGGAGACCGGCGATGTCAAAGAGATGTGGTTTCCAAATTGGATGTCTGCTAGTTTGTTCAAAGAGATACAGTCTGGCTTGGAGTACTCGGCCTGACCAGGGTCCAGGTCAAGAAGATGTATAGGGAATTCTTCAGACGATGCGAGAAGTCTCTGGAGCAGAAGTCGAAGAAATGTGGACTTTCCAGAGTTCTTACCACCAATGACGACGACTTTGAGCAGCTGATTCTGCGTATAAAGACTCGAAAGACGGTCCAAATCATCGCCCCAGGTTTTGGTGTTCAAGATTGACACAGTATTGTCTGGTTTGATGATGGGGAAGAATGTGTACCCGGTAAAGGCTTTTTCGTACTCGTCGAGGTTCTTTATGTCATCGTTAGAGAGACAGTTGAAGTTCCAGAAGAGGTTCTTGAATTGGGGCGCAATTCTCCCCACAGTTTCCAGTCCAGTGTGCAGGTTGCTCACTTTGATCACCGATTTGTAAGCTGGCGAGAAGAGATGCCTGTTCTCGTCGGTCTCTGTGTTCCTCAGCTTTGCCGAATCGGTGACCTGGATGGCCTGTATGAGAGGGAGAGCATTGGAGATAGGATTCAGGAATTTCATTGGTGGAGCTGATGAATGATACACAGTACCGTTGATCGATATGGCACCTCGCTGGATCTCCAGGGTGAATTGGCCCCGTATTAGTACGTTTTGGTTGGACTTTAGTCCGAAGATAGCGTAGTTGTCGTTATAGATGACGTTGTCGTCGTTCGGTGAGAAGTTGGAACACACATATTTGGATTCTTCCTGCGAAAACTGTGTCGGTATCTTGAGCACAGATAGTGGTACTGGAGTGGGATTCTCTGTCAAAAAAGGTGTATCAGGGACTGTGGGCGTCTCATCTTCTGAGTCTGATCCCTCATCGGATGTGTTAACCTGGTAGACTGGAGCGTCCTCCTCCTGCTGGAGCGCCTGAAATGCTGTGGGGGCAGTTAGTTGCTGTATTAATTATAAGCACGGGATAAAGACTCGACATACCACTTTGGGCCATCTTGATGCCTGCTTTGAGGTGATAAAACTCATCAGAAGAGACTGATTGACGTTAGAAAAAAGTCCCATTTTCACGGGCTCCGCAACCATGCCGGATTCGGACTGTTGATGGAGCCAAATGTCAATACAGAACAGTCAACAAACAACAATAATACCAGAAAATGGAGCTTCAGATCATTTAATATGTGGAATTTATGAGGTTGTAGCTTTTCTATTGGTGCTTTTGCACTAACAACACAAATCAGAACCTCCAATCACTGATTATTATCCATTCATGTGCTTGGAGCACAGGGTTGAGCTCTCACAAAGACGTTCGTGACACATTTCAAGGCCACATCTACTACTTCAGTCACAGACACCAAGACAAGAGCCTCCATACTTTTACCATCTCATTGAAGGGTGCTGTTTCTTTACTTGAGGTTCCTTGATTTTTTGATGCTCCGAAAGATGACACATTAAGACCTCCTAACCTCACACCTTTCAAAATGCAACCTGAGGGTGTAGATAAAAATCTTGAGAATATACTTCTTCTTCAGCTTGATTGGGACATATTATGTCAACGGGCTAGAAACCCAGGTGATCACCGCTTCTTCAGTTCTATTGTGATGCTATAAAGATTAAAAGAGAGGAAATCAGGTGATGACTTGAATATACCCTCCCCCCTCCAAGCTACTCTCACAAAAGATTTAAATTCTTTTTGTGCCAGAAGAGCAAGGTTTAATATAATTTAGTTTGTGTTCAGCAATCAGATCTTCACAAGCAGAACTTGCAGCAGGCTCAAGACTGAATTCGACATTGGAGATAACCGGTAAAGCTATAACTACGGGGCTATGAAGTCCATTAACAGTGCTCTGCCAACTTTAAGAACAATACAAATAGTTTACCACATCTCTGAAACATTGAAGCCACCCAAAGCGACTGATATACCTTTATATACTTATATGCCCTAGTTTATACGCCTATGTGACCTCATCACGAGGTTCTGATGAGGTAACGAAATCGCGGAGAAAGAAGGGGTCTAATACCCTCCTCCAACAACCCCCAGAAAAGCATTTCTTCACCCAAACCACCATGCCACAGCCCGAAAAATCACTGTCCACGGCCGATTTAAAGCGTTCTCACCGTGACGAAACAATTGTATCGTTTGCACCTCTTCCAGACGACCAGGCGCCCCAGGGAACACGCGTTGTGGGCTTTCTGGAGATATCGGGGTTACTGAGCGAAGCAGAGCTCGAGATCACAAACTCGTCAGCCCTTCAAATTCTGGAACGGATCAAGTCTCGCCAATGGACCTGTGTGGAAGTTACTCAAGCCTTCTGCCACAGGGCAGCTTTGGCTCACCAGTTGGTCAATTGTATCACTGAGCCCTTATTCAAACATGCAGTGAATAAGGCCGCGGAGCTGGATCACCATTACGAAAGCACCGGCGAGCTTGTGGGGCCTCTACACGGGCTGCCCTTCTCTTTGAAAGACGAGTTTGATCTAGAAGGTGCTCAGACTACGCTCTGCCTGGTAAGCCGGGCCAATTGCTCTCCTGCGAAGAAAAGCTCCCCGAACATCAAGATCTTGATCGATGCTGGTGCCATCCCAGTATGTAAGACCACAACACCGATCGCAGCTTTCAACATTGAGACGAAGAGTAACCTATTCGGTAAAACATTAAATCCTTTCAACACCGAGCTGTCTCCAGGTGGATCCACTGGAGGCGAAGCTGCTCTTGTTGCTTTGCGGGGTAGTCCTCTCGGTGTTGGGAGCGACCTTGGGGGGAGCATCAGACAACCTGCTTCTTTCAATGGACTATATGGTATGAGAATGTCTACACAGAGAACGACACACTCCAATCCGGAGGCAGTAACGGCAGGAATGGAGAGTTTAAGAGGAACTAATGGTCCATTGGCCCAAGATCTAGAGACCGTGGAGCTGTATGTTGAGCTGATGGCTAAGGAGGCGTGGAGGAAAGATATCAACGCGGTGAGAAAACCATGGAACAAAGTCCACAGAGACTCTCTGACACTGGCTGTGCTGTATGACGATGCCCAGATCGAGCCTACCCTTCCAGTGGCTGTTGCGTTGAAGCATACAGTCAAGGCCTTGGAAAGTCAGGGACATACAGTGCTGAAGTGGACCAAGAAGGAAATGCTGAGCGATATCGCTGCTTTTGCCGATAAATTCATGGGATCTAACGGATTCAAAAAGATTGTTGACTCATACAAGATCAGTGGAGAGGATATCCCTGGAATAGATGAGATGCAACAGGCACCAGAACTCACAGCATCACAGATCTTTGCGCTCCAAGAAGATCGGACGTACAAAATCAACAGATTCTGGGGCGAATGGCTCCGTTTGGGTATCGATGGACTGATCATGCCAGTGTCTGCCTATGCTGGTGTGAAGTTTGGTGAGTTTCTGGATGTGACATATTCCCCATTGGCTAACGTCCTCGATGTGCCTGCTTGTGCCTTCCCGGCGATCAAGGTCGATCATGCATTGAAACTAGCAACACAGAAGACGTCATCAAAGTTTTTATCCACCAATGATCAGATTGTTCACTCCAGATTCAACGCTGACGATGTTAAGGGTATGTGGGTCGGGTTACAAGTTCTGGGACCCCGCCTGGAGGAAGAGCTGGTGCTTCAAACAGTGCGCACGATCGTTGATGCTCTCCGAGACTACAAGTGAAACCTCTACAATGTCTACAATAATGTATGCTATATTCACTCTACAAAGATCTAAATAGCTTATCTTTTGTTTGCTGTCAACCGTTTGTGGTACTATCGTCCGGCTCGCTTTCCGAATTAGGCCTTATCGCCTCATCAGGGCGCTGTCCCCCGATCTACACTCTCCTCCCTCATAAGCAAAGAGAATACGCCAGGTACAACCCGTTAACTCTACACACATTGTCCTCACATTACCACGGTTAATGACAAAGACCAACACCATGGAGACGGTCAGACCTGGCCAGTTCTACGACACACACATCCCGTACGCGAGACTTAAAGGAACACCTTACGAGATCGGCAACGGTCATGGAGCTGCTGCCAAAGCCCAGATAGAGAAGGCAATAGGCGTATACGCCAAGCTGTACGAGGACTCTCGTGGTGTCACGTGGGAAGTTGCCCGTTCCAGGGCCCAGAAGTACTTGCCGTTGTTGCAGGAGCCCCAGCACTCAGACATCCTCGAGGAGCTCCAGGGTGTTGCAGATGGATCAGGTAGTGATCTGGTGGATATCTTAACGTTAAATGTCAGGAGTGAGATCACTATGGTGGAGATCGCTGACGGATGTACATCTCTTGGCCAGAAGTCGAGTGTCACTGGTGATGTTTACATTGGGCAGAACTGGGATTGGATCCCGGACGTTGATGAATGCACAATTTGGCTGGATGTTGAGCAGAAGGGCAAACCAAGACTGTTGTTCTTGGCAGAAGCTGGTATTATTGGTAAGTATGGCTTCAATAGTTCTGGTCTCGCTATCATGCTCAACGCTATCCCAGCCAATGAGGTTAGCTACGATAAACTCCCCGTCCACTTCACGCTCCGCAAGGCTTTGGAGCAGCCAAGTGTCGATGCTGCTTTGCAGTACTTGGAGAGCTCAGGCTGTGCATCGTGTGCTAATTTGCTGATGGGTGATCCAACTAAGTGGTGTACTGTTGAGGTTAGCCCTAGAACTACGGCCATCATTACCCCAGACGAGACAACTGGCGTTGTCTCCCACACAAACCACATCATTGATGAGAAGCTTGCTGCATTGTTTCCTAATAAGAGACCATTCTCATCATCTCCTGTGAGATATAAGAGACTGTTGGAGCTCAACAACGGCTCAGATGCCTCTTTTGAGTCCTTTAGAGCCCGACTCAGTGATACGGAAAACGGTCACCAATCCATCTGTCACTTCCCAGTTCCAGATGCTGTTGGCTTGGCCCGTTGTGTGACACTCTACACAATTATCATCAACACCAACACCCTGGAAGGTAACTTCACTATTGGTCAGCCAGCGAACAACCCAACTCAGTACAAACTGTTCTTTGCCGACTAGTTTAGCTCTGAGATCCTCTTAGTTATGAGCCTTGATGCAGAAACTCAGGTATAGTTTATTTAATCATGCAGAACCTATATATTTCATGCTATCTGCAAGAAAACTCGTAGTTTATCTATGCATTACTTATATTCCATACTATGTGCAAGACCCCATCGCCTCAGTCTTGAGACATTACCACCAGCCCTTCTTGTTGGCCTTTTTTTCTTGTTCCAGCCTCTCCCGCTCAAGCTTCTCCGCCTCAGCAGCCAGCTTCTCTTTCTTCTCAGCTATAAGGATTCTTCTCTGTCTATCCAGCTCCTCTGGTTTTTGCAGTTGTAAGATGCACTGGTTCATCTTGTCTCTAGCACCTCTACAAGTCCAGATGTTCATCAGTCCAGCATCTCTCGAGCACTGTGCAAAGGCTGTTCCTTGTTAGCCATTTGGATCTCTAGGGTTGGGCAAAATAACGGTACTCACCACTGACAACGTCATCACATGTCTTGTAAGCGTGTTCCTTCCATCTCTTTCTGGCCTCCTTCTCCTCGTTCGGTGTCAGTACCCACACTGGAAGTTTTTGGTTGTGTTTGTCCATGATAAATGCGTGATCAGGGTCACAAAAATATAACAGATCACGTTGAAGACCTGAAAATCTGAGTGCTGAGATGTCCCGAAGCCGTTGGGATGTTACGATTTTGCAATTGTGCCGGCCAGCATCGCGTATTCCCAACAGGGAAATTTCCGCATACGGTATTTTTCGTGGATAACGGTATTGGCAAAAACGTAAACAAACCCGTGTAGGGTGATGAAGGATCCACCAGAAAAGAAGCAGAATAGTTGCGTTCAAATACACTCGAAAGAAAAATACTCAACATAATGGTGCTACAGATTAATCCAGCAGAGCTACTGAGGGAGACACTTGAAGGGTGTGACATCGAGACGGACATCGACACAATAGACCGTATTGCGGAGAACCTTAGAGTTCTTCGAAGCGAGCGTGAACATAAGATCACCGCCGAACAGCAGGAGTTACACAGTGAGTTTCAACTATCAATATCATCTCAAGAGCACCACCTCAAAAGTACCAAATCACTAACCTTGAATAGCACTCGCCGAGAGACTCACACAGCAGAATATAGTGGTGCAAGAGATGGAACAGTCCAAAGTGAGAAACGATATCAAAACACGAATCAAGGAATCACAGACCGCAGAGTTGGAGCTGAATAAATCACTGAAGGAGCTGAACTCGTCAAGACAGGAACTGTCCACTGGCCTAAGTAATCTCTTGGATGAATTTAACTCCTTGGAGAAACAGATTGACGATCTCGACTTCATCCAAGAGGACGAGGATAAAGATGCTGTTGTGTATGTACTGCCCTGATTCCCTAAAACTCCTTAAATTGCTACTAACCAGCTTACAGTCTCAAGTTGATGGTTTACCGCAAACTCGGTGTCAAGATCGATCTCAAGTCCAACGTACTAATCATATACAACAAAGAGAAAAACTTGACCGATTTCTTGAACTATGGTGATGAGAAGTATAGTGATTATTTCATTAGTAATTATATCTGGGACAGATTTTAGCATACTGTTTTGGTTTGCTCTGTGGTGTTGTATTGATTTTAATGTATCCTCTATGGCGTATACGTTTTTCGTAGATCACACCGCTTCTCAAGAGAGCTACTCATTAACTTCCGTCATATGTAAGAATCATAAGCATTAGTTACTATGTACATCAACCGCTCCACCCAAACTGATCAGAAGTATTCTGGATTAACTCTTTGAGTCTTCTTAGTCCATTTTGGAGTTCTGTGAACACTTTTTCTGTAGTTCTTCTCAAATCTGTCGAAAACTGTGTACTTATCCTTTGGGACCATTTCACTCTCCTTTGGCAGTTTGGCGTATTTGTTGAACAAATGGCGGGTGTCTGTCTTGCTCTCTGGAGACAGGGCGGAGAAAACTGTAGATATCACTTTGTCAACAGCTTGGAGACGTTTACGGTGACGGTATTTCTGATGAGCTGACATGGTGTGTGGGATTTTCCTGTAATTTAGTGAGTTAGTCATTGGCCAAGATAGATTTTGTGGTAAAGTCGTTGACTGTATTGATTCATCGTTGGTTGAAGGAAAAGCCTTACTCGAACCAAAGTGTCTCCATTCCACACAAAAAAGAAAACATACCATAAGAGACCTCCAAAGAGGGTGTTTGTACCTCTGAAAGGACCGAACATCTTCTCGATAGTGTAGCGGTGCCTATGTTGGAAGTTTTGTTGTAGTGCTCTTCATCATCCACTTGTTTTTTCTTGACGACAATCCCACTATAGAACGTGTTCGCGGAAAATCGCGAAAATCCGCGAAACCGTTTGGGATGATCTACACTATTGGCTTTGATATGTTCTTGAAGTAGTCGGGTCATTAATCATCAGGTGTATAGAAAAAAATGCTCATCTTGTACTATAATGAGATACAGCACTTGTTGTTGTAGTGCTTCCACAGTTTTTCGGACGAAAAAGTCGGGGATCGGGCGTAGACAATATCCTAGACTCTTTGTCACTGTGAGAATTCTTGGAGACATTGTCAAAAGATCGATCCTTCTTGATATGTCGTCCTTTCTTCCATCGAAAGCAGTGGCACGTCAGTTTCTTGAGTAGACATGTTATCCAGTCACACCCAGTAACCCATCAAAAGGAGTAAGGCCTGGCACGTTGAATATTCCCAAACCTGAGGTGTAACATACTCGAGCTATTACACCAGACACAACCAGAAAGTGCTATACACAATAACGTAGAGAATATACGGCACTCAGTCGTCCTTCTGTGCTTCAACTGACTCCTCTTCGCTCTGAGCTTCTTCACCCTCCTGAGCTCTGATCTCTTCTTCGAAGATCTTATGACTTGCCATAAATCTGTGTTGTGTTAGTTTACCTAATCCATAGACGATTAAGAGCTGATACGTACAAACTTCCATGCATTATCCCCAATTTCTTGATGTATCCTGCTTGGTGCGTCGTGATCTTCACCAATGACTCGAACTCCGCGAAGTTGGCCTCAAGTTGCGCGAGTTGCGAGTGGAGGTGAGAGAGTTGTCTCTGTTTCAGCGAGGATGAGTTTTTCCCGATAGTAGATCTTCTAAGCATTCCGTTTTGTTCTTTGTTGTTGGCTGTTGTTTTGTTGTTTGTCGATTGTTTGTTTGTTTGTTTGGTTGTTTGTTTGTTTGTTGTGTTTACGTTTTTCTTCCTGGTATATTCGCGATGGATAGGCCGGTCCGAATGATTATATTCATGGGGCCTGATCATCTCAGAAGTTTGTGTGGTGTGGGTAATGACCGGTGTCGGTCCGTTCTGCTACTAGGTATTGATTTAGTTATTTTTTTGGGTGTGTGAACGCATATTGCGTTTTCTGAAATAGTTTTGGCATCATTTCTCTCCCTAACCCTCGGGTCTGGTACTGAATGATAACCTTTCTCGAGATTTACTCACAGAACAAGAGCTGCTACGGAGATCTTCTCTGAGTGAAACTAACCAGAACGTAGGTTTCTAGACTCTACCATTGCTTATGAAAAAATTCGTGTGAAGAATGGCCATCCACATCGGAAGGATCACATTGATATGTCGAACCGGTAGACTCCCCTGTTTCAGGCCGAACCAAGATCACTTTGAAACTAAACAAAATATCAAGCTGGTATTCCAGATTAACATATATTTACTGGTAATTGGGATTAATCAACCGGAAATTACCTAAAGCATCCCGGGAAATACCGGAACGCTCAATCAATAGCGGGCTTACTCCCCGTCTCGAGCAGCAACAAAAAGTGGTTCGATTCCTTCTCCAGCTCGGCTATGCATGAATACTTCGTAAATCACGCGGACATGATACAAAGAAGGAGCAGAAAATCCCCCATGATTACAATGACTCTAAACTAGTCACAGTTAAATGTACTGTGTATGAATCGAACTCCCAACTTGTGCGCGCAGTAGGGAGCTGCACCAAGCTGGAGGAGGGGCACATCCGACTTCTCGGGATGGAGGGGCACCCACAACTTCGCATTAAATATACATAGAGAGAAGGCAGGTGAATATTATATAAAAAAGCTAATGAAAAAACTGTTTTCTCAAACCTGAAGGAGTAAATGTCGGCTAAGAGTACCCACAGGTTCATATGAGTTCCCGGCCTAGCGTCCCATGAGCTTCCCTTTCGAGCCAGCTCGCGCCAGTCAGGGAAAAAAAAATCACGCTAACGCGTTGTTCTCGGGAAACCCCGTTCAGCCTGGGTCCCCTGTGTGCATTGGCTGCCAATTATGCCTGAATATATAGTAATTTACAAATAATTGCTCTCTGTAATGTCTTTATTTGTAAATTCCACGCAGGAAGAGAATGTGTCTGAGCCCGAGCAGAACCCGCAAAACTCGGCCGCCTTTGCCGGTTAGAAAACCTCGTAGTAGTTCCGAGCTGCAGAAA
The DNA here is from genome assembly GCA_030581715.1 of Petasospora mississippiensis. Lineage (NCBI taxonomy): Eukaryota > Fungi > Ascomycota > Saccharomycetes > Phaffomycetales > Wickerhamomycetaceae > Petasospora > Petasospora mississippiensis. The sequence goes on along the minus strand of JAKTVV010000002.1, from coordinate 136,402 downwards.
GAGAATCAGTATAAAAAAGAATATATCCGGTGTCCTATTTTTCCTGTATTTCTCGACGAGGCCTCTGCAAATAGCACCAACTACCAGGGAAAACCACCGTGTACATACAAGATCCACTATACCTCTCCTCTGTGTGTTCTGTACCGCCACCCACCAATTCGAGACTCTTCGCTTGTGGCTGCCCCGGAGGAAAAGTCAACCAGACAAACTCAGCAGACAGGATCCAGCGTCTCCCTTTGGTTACATCAACACATACTCACAGATCCTCCTGCTTCCCACACCAGAACCAAGTGTATGTCTGTGTTGCTGATAACTTTCACCTAAATCCCCTAGGGTCCACAAACTGACGCATCCGAAGCAATAACTCCATCACAGACCCATATGTCTACTCCACAGCAGCCGGGCGTGGTTTCCTCTCTGCCCACAGTGTCCTCTGTGCCGATACAGAAACCTGCCAAACCCGTGGTTCATCTCACGCCTATTGCTCCAGCTCCTCTTTTGGCCCCAAAACCTGTCCAGGTTCTCCCGAAGCCACATGGGATAAACTCCACCTCTTCGTCCATGCCAATCGTCGGTGCCAAACAGCTCACAGGCTCAAACTCGGCCAGTTCTCTTGCCGATCTTGATACACAGTCATTGCCTTGCATTATCACCTCTAAGCAGTGGGTTTTGCCCCCAAGACCAAAAGCAGGAAGAAAATCCACCAGTGAGAAGAAGAGATCACAGGCACCGGCACAAAACACACCGCAATCGGTGTCGCAAAAGAGACAGAACTCGATGACCTCAGTCACCAACAACCTCGGTAACCTGAACATCCACAAGTCCGAGTCTGTTAATATCCCCGTTTCAGCAACCTCCTCAACGTCTACCCTCACTGGACACAATGACCTCAAGTCCCAGCTGGATTCAGCAACACAGGAGAACGAGAAGCTCAAGTCCATAATCTCCTGGCTCAAGATTGAAATTGATCAACTACAGAGAGTCAAGAACAACAACACGGTCTCTCAACAACAACAGCCACTTCAACCTGAGACTGCTGGTCCCATGTTGATCGACGCCCACACCCATTATCAATTCAACGATACAAACATGGCGTCCACGCCTTCAGTCTCCAACATGAGTATGACATCCCGGGACGTCTCGCCAAGCACCGTTGATCCAAAAGATATCGGCATGGTCAAACCACGTCAAAAGAGACAGTACAAGAAAAAACAGAAACCGGTTGGTGACACCACGCTGAAACCACCACCGTCTAAGAAGTCAATTGTTAAGCTTGAGTCAACACCGTCTCCGATCTCTATTCCGGATACGACTGCAACGATCAACAATGACAACTCTGGTCTTCCAATGGTTGAGAGCATCTTATCAACTATGTCGCCAGAACAAAACTCTAACAAACGTTGTAAAGTTGTGAAATTAGAAAGATCACAATCTCACGATCTCTTATCACCACCAATGACGACTCATCCATTGGATCGTTCCCTTTCAACGCAGTTGGATTTTGATTTCAACCATCCTTCCATCTCGGCATTGAGTCGTACCACCACAAACACAACGATTGACCCAATGGAGATCGGCTGGCCAGGCAGAGATTGCGGATTCTGTCAAAATGGTGGATCATGTTTATGTCTAGAGAAAGAGAATAGGGCCTTGAAAGATGTATTGGAGGAAGAGGTTGACATGGGTGGATTACTGGGACTGAACGACCCAGGTAATCAAATGGATGAGTTTTTGAGTTTTTGAGTTTTTGAGTCGATGGACTTTATGGATGTTGTACTACATCTCGAGATGATTATGTGTCAAGATTTCCTGCTATGGAAACTTTGTTTGAAGAATTTTTTCATGAGTTAATGTGTTTATGCGATAATTTACTTTGGTTTGATTGTTTGTGTAGATGACTATAATCAACGGATAGTCACATATAGATAACTTGTCGTATCCCACAATGACACAATGACACATATACAGGCTCAAGCATAGAGGAATATTTATTGCCTGTATCAACAGACGTCATGAAACCATATAAATAAGAGACCCACACTTAGAAGAGTGTGTAGAAAGTGCCCAAAGCGGCAGTGAATGCAAGAACGGCGTAACCGGTTCTGTAAACGCCCTTAATGGTAAGCTCCTTACCGGAATCCCAAATCAAATGTCTGATACCATTAGCGAAGTGGAAGAAGAATGGGAAGGTCATAGCAGCCTTAGCAACGTACTGTGTTGGTGTACTGAGAGAGTAGAAGGCCTCCTGGATCATAGTGGAGTCCAATTGGAACCCGAACAAAGAGGAGAAGGCGTAGCCACATGTCAAGGCGTAGAAAGCACCGGCAAGGGCAACACCGCTGACTCTGTGAACAGAGGACAAGTACCATGTGAGCTGTGGCTGGTAGATGGTCAAATGTGGGGACGTTGGTCTGTTTTTACGCTGTGCAATGAGAATCTCCTGCTCTTTGTCGTGGGTGGTTGTGACGGTGTTCAAGGCTCTGACTGTCTGGCGACGAACAACACCCTGGAAAGCTGGTCTTATGAGGCCAAGGCCCATTCTGGTGGACAACATTGTGAGGATAACGTATGGTTTTGAGTGTTGTTGATGTGTGATTGATACAACTTGGAGTTATTTTTCCCATCTTGAGCTTTGGTTCCCTTCTAGTTCGGACCCGCACTCGCGGAACCGACCCGGCCCGCTTATGTAATCCCGGGTGCACACAGGCCAATCACAGAATGGTATTTCGTAACGCGCGCATGACCTCCCCCGGGACACTTGGTTTGGGCACACTCATCTCACGTAATCGCTTACGTCACTCCGTACTTATATAATCGCTTATGTCATCAGGGAGCAGTGGCGCGTACCGGTTTCTGGGGTTTTTACTACAGAGCCAGCCCAGCCTAACCAATTCCATCACACACGCCAGGATTATCCCACAGTTGCAGACATGTACATCCCTTTCATTGGTCGACTCTCACCGATAGAGTGGCCATTTGTGCTGCTCTCTTTTGTTGCTGTTTACCTCGAGTTCATCGTTTCCCTCATCACCAAAGCCATTCCAGACCCTCTCATACATGCTGTAACTGCAGGTCTCCAGACAGCACACGTTACATCAAGAAAGATGACAAAATCAGCCAAAGAGGAGAATGCTAGTGATAAGTTGGTGCGAGAGATACGAGACAGTCACTCTATCCTCGATATTGGCCGTTTATTCGGATATGAGATTGACGAGCATATAGTCCCTACAGGTGATGGATATTTGCTGTGTGTTCATCGGGTCAAACCGGCAAAACCTGGCTCTCCAGTTGTGTACCTCCATCACGGTCTCCTGATGTGTTCTGATGTCTGGGTGGTGAACCTGAAAAAGGAGAGAAACTTACCATTTGTGTTGCATGATCTTGGATTTGATGTCTGGATGGGTAATAACAGAGGCAATAAGTACTCAACAAAGCACAAGTTCCTGAAACCAAGCCAAAAGGAGTTCTGGGACTTCTCCATCGACGAGTTTGCGATGTATGATATCCCAGACGTCATCAACTATATTCTGGACTACACCAAACAGGAGAACCTCACATACATCGGGTTCAGTCAAGGGTCTGCCCAGGCTTTTGCTGCACTCTCGCTGAATAACAAACTGAACTCACAAATCAATCTGTTCATCGCCCTGGCACCTGCTATAACTCCACAGGGGCTTCATAATCAGTTTGTTGATGCGTTGATAAAGTCGACTCCGAACTTTATGTACCTCGCTTTCGGTAAAAGGGTTCTTCTACCAACTGCTTCATTCTGGAAAAATATCTGCTACCCACCTCTCTTTTCCAAGGTCATCGATCTCTCTGTCGGATTGCTGTTCAACTGGAAGAATGAAAATATCACACAAGAGCAAAAACTGGCTTCCTTTGCTCACCTATACAGTCCTACCTCTGTGAAATCTGTCGTCCACTGGTTCCAAATTATCCGTAACGGTGTATTCCAGATGTTTGACGAGGATGTATCTCTCACCAACGCTCTCTCCAGACCATTCAGAACTGCGCCTTTCCCAACAAAGACGAATATCCGGGTTCCAATTAAGCTGTTGTACGGCACCATTGATTCTTTGGTGGATATCAAAGAGATGCTGTCCTTGTTGCCACAGGACACTACAGAGGCCATTGGGGTACCAAATCATGAGCATTTGGATATCATATGGGGCGATCATATTGAAGACTTGGTTATACCTCACATCTTCAACTTCCTCGGTGTAAAAGAGGTGGGTAACGATAATGAGAAGGTTACGGTACTAACCACGCAAAGTTCATAAGGAACTACATTGGGTCAGTATATCAATATATAAGGACTACTTTGTTTTGTAACACCAGTCAATACTTGATATATGCATATTTTGTCATTCACTCATCATCGGTGTCCTCATCAAAGTTGAAAGAGAAAGCACCACCCGTAGAAGTCGCATTGTCTATTTTTGTGAGGTTATCCCACATTTTGGACTGCACAATCTTCTGGTTCTTCTTGGCATGGTCCCTTTCTAGTCTCTCAAGCTCAACAAATCCTTGTTCCAGTGCTCCCTTGTACTGATCGTTTTTCTTCACCAACTCAACAAAGTACTCATACACCGGAAGTGTTGGAGCGGAGTTGCATTCACCAATGTCTTCATTGTCAAGCTCGAGGTCATCAACTTTGTCTAACCACTCATCAAACAGAGCCTTCGCCTCATCATCGACAGTCTCCTTCTCCAAGAATTGCACCAATGACTTCTTGAAGTCCTTGATATGGAAGCCTGATATCTGATCTCTTTTATTCTTCAAGAAGTTCAAAACCGTGCCCAACGTTGGTTCTGGAACAAAGTTCTGTGTCAAAGCAACGCTGTCTTCAAGGTTTATGACAGCATGCCACCAACCTGCTGGAACGTACATACACTCACCAGGGAAAGTCACACCAATTTGGCACTTACCCTCCAGAGCCAACTTAACAGAGTCATTGTAGAAACCAGATAACACCCACTCCGCAATACCAACAGGAGCTGTAACTTCACTTTCCTCGGTGTCAGTTCCAACACCTGGAGGTGCAACACCTGGTTCCAACATGACCCAGAGTTTCTTACCAGTCAAGTTAGCATTCCAAGCACTTGTTGCATTTGGATCCTTGTGGAAAGTAGAACCAGAACGTTCAGGTCCAACAATGATCCATCTGTAATCTGGGCGAGTCTCGACATCGTTGAACACTTGGAAAACGTCCGGCTGGAATATGGCCGGAACATCATATTCTTCAACCAGCTGTTTCATTGCCACAGATTGGCAATCAAACAGATACAGCGGTGATTCGTCTCTGTTGGCAGCAAAATACTGGGCATAGAAATCCAGTGGCCAGAGAACAGATTCCTGTCTGAACCTGACATCTTTGAAACGGGAACGAAGAGTCGATAGAGACCATTGTGGCCATCTTTTGGAGTCTGGATTGGTGAGAATAAACGGCTTGTTGTAGTACGTTGAGTTGAATAGATCCTGTGTCAAGTCCTTTTCTTCCACTCTCGGAATACCAAACTTGGTATTTTGAGTCTTCCGAAGCCTCCAAGACTCTTCCTCTTCATCAATCAGGTCCTTCATCAGCTTGTAGTAATCAATCTGGGAGCACTGGTACGGTCTGAATAGGGTATCCGAGCATAGCAGGTTGTCTGGAAGCTGAACATTGGCCTCTTTGGTCTCAGGAAGCCCCAGTAACGTTCTTCTCCATGAGCCACGCCAGGTTGTAATACCAAGTGGAAGAACTGGTGCATTGTCTCCCAGAACATTTTCCTCCTTCAAGGCTAGTTTGATGTACAGCTTTCTCCACAGTTCCTCATCATAGACATACGCATACCACACACGTGACGTATGACTGAGACTCAGAAGACTCTTTGGGTCGTCGATGTAAGATAGCACTTCCATGATAAGATCATCTCCAAAGTCTCTAAAAACTCCCAGGAGTTCACCTCGCTTTTTCTCCAGATGAGCATCGGTGAAGATAAGTGCATTACCAGCCGGCTTAACATTCAAAGGGTGACGTTGAGTAACTGTGTTTCGGGAAATGCCACGGCTGGTGTTTCGTTTCTTCTGGGGCGGCTCCTGGACAGTCATTCTGAGTTGCAAGACGCCACAGAAGTCCTTACGGCTACTAAGGTGAACTCGTTGTGGAGTTTGACACCATTTTTTTCCTCTCCAAAAGATCGTGCGATGCCCTGCTGAGTCCTAATGGGGCAATTTTCGAGCGTTCTGTCAAAGCCGGTCCATTGAGTAAAAACTTTGAGACACAGAAGGGCGTGTGGCGTAGTTGGTAGCGCGCTCCCTTAGCATGGGAGAGGTCTTCGGTTCGACTCCGGACTCGTCCACTTCTTTTTTTTAGTTTTTTGCACCGCAATATCACTGCCCGCGAAAATTGCTGTATCCAGACAGTTATCCGTACAGATAGTTGACAAATTGGTGATCTCTATCTCTCTTTATCTCTTCACACCTATCCTCCAATTGACCCTATAAAACGTCACCACGATGATTCCGGAGCTCAGTGAGTCGCAAGAGGGCCAATTAGTACATGCTCTGCACCATTTTGCCCTCGCTAATGGCCTCGACATGTATCCTGTTGGCTTCTCTGAGCACGCTCCAGTGACAACGCCAACCACGCTTTATCCTACTCCATTCCCTGCTGAGGCATTTAAGAAGGCGGAACTGGTCCAGAAGCACTTCAACGAGCTCTATGCTAAAGTGTCTAGCAATGTTGAGTACCTTGGTGGTATCCTTGACGAGTTTGCCAAGTACGATGCTGGGTTCACTGGTAAGCTATGGGACTGCTACAAGAAGGCCAAAAAGGAGGGAATCAGACAACCCGTCACGCTCGGTGTTTTCCGTTCTGATTACATGTTGGACCACGATAAGATCAAGCAAGTTGAGTTCAACACCGTTTCTGTCTCTTTTGGCGGTTTGAGCACAAAAGTTGGTGAATTGCACAAGTACTTAAACACCGCTGGTTACTACACCGGCGGTGCTGCCAAGTTCTATGAAGATAGCACAATCCCAGTCTCTGAGTCTCTCGATAGACTGGCTGCCGGTCTTGCTGATGGTGTGAAGTACTACGACGAATCTACTGGTGCTAAGGACACTATCGTATTGGAAATCACCCAACAAGGTGAGCGTAATGTCTTTGACCAACGTCACCTAGAGTACTCACTGATCACGCACTTTGGTGTCAAAACTCGCCGTATCACACTCCAAGATGTTAACACAAAGACTCACAGGGACGGTGATGGTAAGCTCTTCCTAACTGAGACTGGGGAAGAAGTGGCAGTCGTTTACTATAGATCAGGCTACGCACCAAGCGACTTTAAGACAGAAGAGGACTGGGAGACTAGAGCGTCATTGGAGACCACTCTTGCTCTCAAGGCACCAAGTTTACTGACACAGCTATCTGGTGCCAAGAAGATCCAGCAGCTGTTGACTGATAGCCGTATTTTGGGCAAGTTTGTCTCTAACGAGTCGACCCTGAAGGAGCTCGAATCAACGTTCGTGAAGATCTGGCCTCTCGACAAGTCTGAGGAAGGCTTAATTGCAAGAAAGCTCGCACAAGAACAACCTGAGAACTATGTCCTGAAGCCACAGAGAGAAGGTGGTGGTAACAACGTCTACAAAGACAACATTCCCGGATTCCTTGCGTCTCTCCCAGAGGAAGAGTGGAATGCCTATATCCTCATGGAGCTCATACATCCTCCTCTTCATAAGAACAAAGTTGTCAGAGAAGGGAAAGTTTATACTGACGAGATTGTAAGCGAGCTCGGTCGTTTCGGAACGATCTTATTCAATCAAGAGACGGCTGAAGTGTTGAAGAATGAGGATGCTGGTTGGTTGTTGAGATCCAAGTTCTCCTCTTCTGATGAAGGCGGTGTTGCTGCTGGTTTCGGTTGTGTTGATGGTGTTGTGCTTGAGTAGAGAACTCATTAGTTTCATTGGTATATATTCGTATACTGTTCCTTGCCATCTTGAATAGAAAACACATTGCTGTCACTAATATAGATTGCCATACGGTTAATTACTATCTTGAACACATAAGCCATTATTGATATAGATCGTATACAGTTCATTATCATGTAGAATTACATCTACCAACCTCTATTTAGCATAACCTTGATCGCTTGTAGCACGTGTTTCTCCTCTTTGGACTTGTGTTCATAGATGATATCTGTGTTCTTATGGATTCCCAGAGCAATGGCCATGTCACGGCAAAGCTCTGTAGAGAAGAACAGCTCAAGATCACTGACCTTATGAGAGAACAAACGGAATGATGTTAGAATCAGAAGGGCCTGTAGCGTTATAATAGAGGCACGAATCTTCACTTCACCGAGTTCATAGGCAACATAAGCGTTAGAGAGAAGTACATTCTGCTGATCGTTAAGCACCGTCTCTCTGTACAATGAAGCAATCTTCAGCACAATCAATATGATTCCAAGCTCAACAAAGTCTTCCAGCTCCTTCTTCTGGTCCAGTTTGATACGTCCCGGTTCTTGTAAGAACATTCTGCGGAACGATGCCAGCAACATGGACTCGCTAAGCACTGGCATGTGTCTATGGTAGTTACTATTGAAGTAGTATTTGATGTGCTCCTCGATGACTTCAATTGACGGGAGCACAGTGATGAGCTGATTGAGGTAGTAGTTCTTGTAGAAGCTGTCATTCCCACACCTAAGCGTTGTCAGTACACGTGGAACTTCAACGTCGTGGTAAGATTGTAGTTCGATAAGGGAGACATCCGTGGATAGAATCTTCTTAACACGGTTCCGGAGCGGAATCTCAGTTGTGTCTTTCAAGAAATGGTACTCGTACTTGGACATCTTCTTGTTGATATCAGAGGCTTCTGATGGGCTTCCGTCGTCCTGAGTAGCTCTCAGCACTTCACCATGTGGCCTCATCGCAGACGAGTAGAACGATCCGGAAACCTCTTGGTTGGAAAATTCAGCATCATACATCAAATTACCGTTGCCAGTAGACAGGATATCGTCGTCTGAAGACGAGATATTGTTGTGGTTTTTCTTGTACACCAGAATGAGCTCAGACTTTATCGACGCAACGGCGTCCATCAGCACATCGTTCTCTTTCTTCAGTACGTCAATCTCTTGATATACCTTTGACTCGGCAGCAATGATATCGATCCACGGTGAGCGGGCATAAGTACAGGCGTCCTCAGAGCCTCGTTTTATACAGTTCTCGCACACAGGCTTGGCATGGTCACACTTGATTTTGCGTCGGCGGCACTCATTACAGGATAATGTGATTTTCTGTCTTTTGGAGCCACTCAGATCCTTGCCCATCGGGGACGGTGGAGTTGAGCTCTCCGAAGACCGTTTAAGGTCGTTGCTCTTGTCCTGTTTCACCATTATCGTATGGGCGTGTGTGTTTTTCTTTTTTTTTTGGCTGGATATTTGTAGGACAAATAAAGCACGTGACTGTCTCCTCTGTAGTGGACTTATTTAACACACACAGGCCTCACTATTCCTATTATAAGCAAAAGTATGTAGCCATCAAGTGTTGATGTGGATGAGAACGCGGCCGTCTAAGACCGGTCCCGCCCACGTGACCGCGCGAAACCTGCCCAATCCGGAAATAAACACGTGATCACCACGTGACCCGTATCGGATTCCGCGAAAACTTCCCAATCCGAACCGCAACACGTGATCTCAACCCCTCCGCGAAAATTCGTTATAAAGCAGTCGCCGGCCCACTTTTGCTCAAATTTTTCCTGATCACGTTTTTCTCACGTGGTTATCATCTGACCGGGATCCCCACAACAAAACAAACAAATGCCAGAGAAACGCACTGCTGAACAAACAACGGAACCCGCCATCAAGAAGGCGCACACCGACGACCAGGAGAACATCGACTCAGAGCTCCTTGAACAAGGATTTGTTGATGCACAGGACGGCGAGGAAAACACAGAGGCCAACGCTGAGTCTACGCCTCAGAACGGCGATGAGAACGACTCTTCAGAGAAGCAGACAGACAGCCTGAAGCAGATTCTCCATGCTGCCGGTGAGAAGCCATTGGCCGGTACCCAGGAATGGCACAAGATGAAGAAGGAGAACCACAAGGAGGTTGAGAGACGCAGAAGAGAGACGATCAACGCCGGAATCAAGGAGCTCGCTGCGCTCCTACCAAACCAGGAGACAAACAAGGCTCAGATCATCCAGCGTGCTATTGAGTACATCAAGAGACTCAAGGACTCTGAGAAGAACAACGTTGAGAAGTGGACCTTGGAGAAACTACTGAACGAACAGGCGTTGCACGAGCTGACTGCCACAAATGAGAAGTTGAAAGTCGAGCTTGAGAAGGCATACAGGGACGTTGAACACTGGAAGAAGATTGTGAGCATCGCCAAGACGAACGAGTGAGATGTTTTGTGTGTATTCTCGTGAAGATTGTGACGAGTAAGGTGTTCAGTGTATTCTATAGGATCGGGTGCCAGATCGGTCTCAAATGGGTTTTTTATTTTTGTGTTTATTGTTGTCTTTTATAGGATCCGGGTAAGAATTAAAATGTAATTGTTATGTTTTATGGAATTGGAGTGAGAATTGAAATGCAGTTGTTATGTTTTATAGGATCGGGGTAAGAATTAAAATGCATACATTCATCTCTCATCTAGACATCAACATCACGGATTAAAATACCCTCGTCACCTTTACCGAGAGCACCAAGCACGGAGACACTTTTATTGGTCAGATCTCCAGTTTGGTACCCAACCAAGCCAGAAGTACCCAAGAATTGGAAAATGGTAGAGCTTCCACCGTAGACAATGGTATCTTCAACACCGCTTCTATTACAGACAACCACAGTGGCCCGGCCCACGAACTTTGAAGGCTTCATGATGTGGTTCAGGAAGGGGAAAAACCTCAAGATCCAGTAGTTCAGGTTATTAAAATCGGGAGTGTGAAGGTCCTTATACTCGTCAACAACCACATAATCATCAATGGTGGCCTTATCGGTGTTGATAACGTATTCTCCCTTGACGGTTTCAACCTCATCTTGGAACCTCTTCGCAGCGGCCCTTTTCTCCTCCATCGCCACATCTTCCATGATTGAAGGGCTCTTCGCATGTAGCCAGTTCATCGGGCACAGAATCAAGTTAACACCCTCCTTCCGGCAATGAGAAGCGAACTCAAAGGCGTTGAACGGGGCCTCAAACTTGTACGGGTTTAAGTCCATACAAATGCCGATACTGGCCTTGACTCCAGGTAACAGCTCAAACGCCTCAAATCCTTGCCCCTCGTTGCAGCCCCAAACTTCGTCAGTCTCGTACAGAAAAGACTTGTTGTAGTTGTGGACCAGCGAGCCTGATCTATTGAATATCGCAGCGGAGTTGTAGATCTTGCCCTCTTTCAGCTCCGGGTACCCCAAAACCGTAAAGCAGCCGTACTTTTTGCTCACTTGTTTTGCCCATTTTAGCATGGGACCTTTGTTTTCAGGAGATTCGAGGTATTTGGCAACATGTGTTGGCGACGTGAAGTTATAGCCGGCCAGTGACATTTCTGGGAGTACTAAGAGGTCCGGATTGGCGTGTTTCGGGAAGGCGAGCCCGAGAAGAGCATCGGCCTTGGCGATGTTCTCCTCGATTGCTCCAATCAGAGGGTTCAATTGTAGTGTGGCGATGCGGAGACGTGTGGACATTGTTTTCTGTGTTTTTTGTGCTTTGTTGGTGGTGATGACGTAGTGTTGATGTTGATGATGATGATGGGTATTTTGTTGATCGCGCTGTTAAGCGGGTCTACCGGTGAAAGCACAATTCACATTTGCTGCTTAATTTTTCGTACAGCACGTATTTTTTTGGTCTTCACGTTTGTGATACATCTTTCCATTGATAGCACTAGCATATGTGTTCAATAGCAACTGCTGCTAATGAAGCCGAGTTTCCGACGTCTTCTCGCCCTCAAGGACAAGTACAAATTGGTTGAGTCTCCATGTCCGCCACCGAAAATCACATCAACGAAAACCTATTGTGAGTGCCAACTGCCAAATGACAAACCAATTGATCGTGAAAAGCCACTCTACGGAACCAAGGCTGGCACGTGGAAACATGCATTTGTCCATTCCTCTGTGTCAGCCCCAGAATGGAAGTCCAAAGTCGAGTTAATGCCCACGGAACTCATATCAACGCTTTCGAGACTCAAGAGAAGCGATACAGACCCGATGTTCCCTGTTGGGATATCTAACGTACAACTCATGAGACCCAGGGATGTCTCAGACGAGTATAACGTCATAGTTTTCCCAGATAATTGCTATTATAGCGTCACCGAGGACAACGCTCAGTCTTTCCTCAGAGATGTACTCCATCCACAGGGAAAACCCTCAACTATGTCAAGTATACCGAACAAGAGCCGTATTCTCCTCATATGTGGACATGCTCAAAGGGACATCAGATGTGGCCTGATTGCACCGATGTTGAAGGAGGAATTCGAGTTCAATCTGAAACAAAAAGGGCTATTGTATGGTGCCGATTGTCCAGATGGTGTCAGGGTCGGGATCGTTTCCCATATCGGTGGCCATGCCTATGCTGGTAACGTTTTATACTATGATGAAGACGGGCTGGCCATTTGGTATGGAAGATGTGAAAATAAGCACGTTGATGGCATTGTCGAGGAGACCATCGTCAAAAAGAACGTTATAAAAGAGCTGTTTAGAGGGAGGATCTAGAGATATTTATTCATAATTTTACATTTTATTACAGACAAGAACACCGTGCAAGGAATTCCTAAATAGACAATGCTCTAACATCATAGATCTTACCAGCAATATCAGCGATATCCTTATCTATCTCATCGGAAACCTTCTGCTTCAACTCATCATCCAAAGAGTTGAATGTCTCAATAAAGTCACCATCAACCACATTCTTCACTGGCTGATAATAACCTCTATATTGCAAATGCATTCTGCCCAGCAAGTTTGGGACATGTAATCTCATGGCTCTCTCCAAGTTCCTGAAAAATTTGATCTCTGAGCGGGTCAACAATGGGATCAAAACACCAATGGTACCTTGTAATCCAGTATAAGTGACCACATCTCTACCACCTTGACTGAAGTTAACCTTACTCAAACTCATAGCGATATCCTCAATGAAAAAGTTACAAACGTTATCCAGTTTGTAAGGAGCTCCATTGTATAACTTATCCTTTGTTAACACCAGACTAGCGTTTTCACCAGTGGTTGACACTTCATCGGAACATCTCAACATGAAAAGATTACCAAACTTATCACCACCAACGACCGTGTTATAGTCAACCATTTTCATACTTGTAACATAACGTGGGAGGATATCATCAACAAATGGAACAAATTCATTCAACTTTTCATTGAAAGTCAAGAATGTAATGGATTCTCGTAAATCACCAACAACAACACGATGTCCTTGACGATCTAACCTGACAATCATATTTACAGTGTCCAATGTTGTAGTTGCTTTGCTCAATAATTGCTTCTTACCGATTTCAAAGAGTCTCAGGTTGTTTTTGATTCCGATGAGTGCTTTACCTTGGAACTCAATGATTGCATGAGCAACGTTATTGATTTTAGTCTTGTGAACCAGCTCAAGATCCAAGGTATAAGTATTGATGAATGATTCCGGACCCTTCGAGATTGAAACTAGGAGATATGATTGGTCTTTGGAGGTAAAATGAACTATACTGGAACACAAGATTTTCTCTAATGGTTCAAGTTCAATTTGCACCTCCATTTCATTGGTTTCTGTGTTGAATTTCTCAATGAAATTTCCATCTCCAGATTCTGTCACGAATAACGATTCACCATGTGGGCTCAATCTCTTTGGTGTTGTCTTCAACTCCAAGGAATCAGAGCTGATATCATTTTTGAAATCATCAATAGTGAAGATGATTAGTTTCTTCTTATAAACACCAACAACACCATCTTTGCAATCCTCGGAGTTGAAACTAAACCCATAATTCAACGTTGGGATAATGACTTGATTGATTTTGAAAGTGTCAAACTCTGAAACTGCCCACGTCTTATTTGAGAATGCCAAAACAACATTATCACCATCTTTCATACATTTACTCAACATCACTGGTTTAGATCCCAGATATTTCGTTCTTGTTTGATATAACTGTCCTTGACCATCCAGCTTACTTCTAACAAAGACACCATTATCCAATCCGACATTGACACATAAATCACCCTTCATAAAACACATCAATAAACTGGTTGGAACACCGTTCAAGCTTTGCATAACGATCAACTCCAGAACATTTTTTGGATCTGTGCTGAAAACCCGGATGATTTTCTCCTGATCACCAACAATCAAGAATGGGGATCTAATCAATCCATCAGGGATTTCACCGAGTGATAAACTAGTGATTCTTGAATCCATCTCAACACGTTCATTCCATTCAACAAGACGATCATTATCATCAATTTCGAAGTAAATCAATTCGTTGTTTGATAAACCGATTGCGATTTGACGGTTTGTTGTTGTACAACATGTGATTTTGATTCCTGCTGGTGGTTGCCATTCATTTATGACTTTAGTTGATTGGATGATTCTGATACCATTACCATGGATTTGTGCCAATGAATTCAACCCAATTTGTTGAATCCCTAGAGTTTCTTCATTAGTGGCTAAACCCGATTCTGAAACTTCTTCAACGGATTCACCAATTGATAATACTAATGTTGTGGAGATGAATGAGATGACCAAGTACTCATCAAAAGGTGAATCGCGTTTGAGTCTTGTGGTCCATACACGATGGGCAGGACCTGGTAGATCAGATTCAACAACTTCTGTAATTGGTAAACCGTATTGTAACAGTTTGAGTGATGATCTGGAGTTTAGACCTGAGAGGGCATAAATCTTCGTTGAAATATCAGTTGTTGTTAGGTAGGAGTCAAAGAGAGGATTGATGCATTCTGTTATGTGTACTGGTGATATGTTTTCAAGTTCAGTTCTTTTGAATGTGAGTGATTCGATATCATCGTCTGTTGTTGAAATGAATGTTTCATCTCTTCCAAGCTTTTCGAATTGATACAAATATTTGTCCCCATATTCAGAATCAGCATATAAAAACCCAGATTTGAGAACGATCAAAGTTGTACAAATCGGGATTGTATCAAAGTAGGAGATGACTAAAGACTTATCAGGTGGGAGCTCAAGTTTGAAAACATCACCAAAGTTTGTCTGTATGAGAAAAAAGAATTGATCTTTCATCTTATGAGAAACACCGGCAACGATATGGGTATCTTCTTTTTGACCCTGAATCTTAGGTATGGATATGCTCAATCTATCACCAAATAGATTTCTATACGATATGACATTGCGAGAGCATATTATGACACCTCCTGGACCATCATTTCCTCCTGGGACTTGTAGTAATAGATTTGAAGTATTTGGAACCAGCTCAGTATGTTTCTTAATGACATGATTCAAGCCCAGATCTAGTTCATAGTATGTCAGATGGCGATTGAAACTCTGCAAATCATTCTCATCGTCTTCATATTCGCCGTAATCAATTTCAATTGAGGCAAACTGTGGATTTTCATAGCCGACATCCAATCCGATTGTATTGACTGTCAAGATCTTTGCTCTGTTGGCTTCTAATGGGGATGCAACTGTCAACTGGTTATCCAAGTCTCTGTTCATGACATAGATGAGCTTGTTCTTTTCAACTGATGATAGGCATAGTGCACGACCTTTCGGATCAACAGCTAGGTCGTAGCCAGGTGACAACCTTCTTATACCGCTCTTGAAGTATGGTTCGTTGAACAGCGATACAAGTTGAAGATTCTCCAAATCAAACTCGAGCACTGAGTAGTTGCCTGAGTCTGAGGTTATAGCAATATAATCTTTGCCGGACCCTGCTATCTTAAAATTTGCAACACTTCTCACTATAGCAAACAGCTGTTTAGATAGCAATTGAATCAATTTCCCCGTGTTTGTATCTGGTTTGAAGATTGTTAACGTATTTGACGTAACGGTAACAATCTCCTGAGACTTCTTACCAGAGAAGTTACCAACGATTGATCGTACCGCCGAATCACGTTGACGGAGCGTCAGATTGTAGAGACAGATATCTGTGTCTGTCATCCCGTTTTGTTCTTCCTTTACGAGTGTTGCAAGTGATTTGTGTGGTGATTAACCACCAGCTTGTGATGATCAGCCGGCTGAGAAAAAGCGTACTTTCGCTGGTGTCCGGGTGTTGTGAAGAGGTAGGGGCACATTAGGCCCACGCAAGGGTTATAGGAACACCAATTATCTACATTGCGCACAGATTATATATCTTTAAAATTATTATAAGTCACTGATATATATCACACTATTCTCATTAGATTACCTTCTTAAAGCCATAACCGAGAGGCTACTAAATTACAGTTAGTCTCGGACGCGTAGTACTAGCTGTAGTCTCTGATGTATAGCGTTATAGCGTTATACTAATTTCTCATGGTATGTGGATCCCCCATAAGTACCAGCTGTATGAGCCTGATCTGATATAAACTGAGTCTCTCATAAAAAACTATACTGAGTCTCTGATAACTATGGTCTCTGATAAATATGAGTCTCTCATGATACATACACCATACTATGAGTCTCCAATCTTTGAGTCCCTGGTATATACTACGAGTCTCTGTCCATCGAACAATACTAGACCTGCACCAAGTACTGATTAAAAGGACCTAGAAGTGGTCGGGTCATTCTCACTGGCGAAACGCGTGGTGCCATAAGTTACCAAATTACATACCACACACATCACACAGAAACAACTGATGATTGGTCTGGTAGGGTCATGTTATATTTCACACACTGGTAGAGCGATCATCTCTCCCTGGACCAAGTCCTTTGTTCTCTGCTAGACCTAGACTCGGACCTAAAGAGGCTTTCCCAGGTAGCTAGGCTTTCACCCCGCACTTGTGCGTTGCCCGCTTTTTTTTCCGGTTTTTCAGCGTCCAAAAATTTCGTATAAGAACTCGCCACCTGGCCTTCCCCCACAGTCCATTGTCCACATTCTCTTAATCGAAACTTACTCATAGAAATTATGTCCGTTGAAGACGTTATCGATGCCCAAGATGCCCGTCTCGAGGTTTATATCCGCATGAATGATGACCCTGAAAAGGATTACTGTTTCTCTGTCGGTATCAATGACACGTTTGATTCGCTCATCCAAGTGTTTACAACGCTGAAATTGTCTCTCAGACCTTCGGTATTCTATCACCAGATCCCAGTTGGGTTTGAAGTGTCTGTGGACCCTGGTTATTTGACACTTTATGGAGGCTTACTGTACACTGACAACGCATCAAAGTACACCAAAAAAGTTGAACTCACCGACAAGATTTCCGATCACGCATGGCCCGGTCAATTGATCTTACCCGTGTGGAAACCAAAACCTTTCAACCACATTGTGACTGTGTTGACACTCGCCTTATGGCTCTATACAGATTTGCCAGATGTTTGGTCTCCGACACCTGGTATTTGCCTCACTAACCAAGTTAGTAAACTCATCGCGTCAGTATTGATGAAGTTTGATCTTGATAGAGCTGCCAATGATATGTTGAGTGAAACCATTGTCAACAAGGCTTCATTCACTGCTCAGATGATCTTCTTTGGTTTCCACCTCTTCAAATGCTTGATGCTTTACATCACTTTATACCTTGGTATGTTCAACCCATATTCACTCAACCCACACAAGGTTTACACCGTCAACAAGACTGATAAATTCGATGATTCCAAAAGACAGGAATTGATTAAAATCGGCTGGACCGGTTCCAGAAAGGCTATGATTGAGGAGTTCAAAGAGTACTATAGAGACGAGGAGGTTAAGAGGGTTGGTGGTATTGTCAAGGCTTCAAAACTGGGTTTGTTTGAGAAATTGAAAAATCCTGGAATCTTCTTGGAAAAGGGTGAAGGCTATTCAACCACATTCGATAATGTCAAAACTCTCAAGGACATTGAGGAAGATCCAAGTCGTTTTTATCTAACTTACGACTATTTCGCAGAGATTGGCGAATACTTTGAGAACTATCTGAGCACAACTTCCAAGGATATCAACCAGGATATCAAGAACTTCAGAAAGTACGGTCCTTCCGGAACTACACAGAGACTCTTGAACATCATTGAAGAGAGAAGAAAGATCTCACTCGAAACTTCTAAAGAAGATAAGAAGACGAAGTAATAGAGCACAGCTGACATTCTACTTACTTACAAGCGTAGAGTCAATATCTGAACACAAAACGAGGCAATATAGCACAGCTGACCTTTCATTTCGATACCTTAGAATATACAAAGCAATATAGCACACTCGACCTCATAAAAGTGTCAATACCTTATAAGAAATACAAAGCAATATAACACAGCTACCGTCAGCAATCACACACAGCTGTCAATACCTCAGAATGATATACAAAGCGTGGAGAATTCCTGGAATGTAACCAAAAAGCGTCAACACTATGTTGATAATGAGCGATATGCCGATACCCTTCTCCAGCAAGACACCGAGAGGCGGTAGAAAGACCGCTAAAGTAATGTTAGTAACCCGACACAAACACACAAACAATATATACGCACCAAAGACGATCTTGAATATATCCGAGCAAGTGAATGGCATTGTAGTTGTATGGTTGGGCTATTTAGTGAGAGCCTGAGGTGAAACTCGCGGCACCCCGAGTCTTATATACCCCTGAAAGATTGCTCTGTAAACAGCAATGCAGGGGAGGGTCCCCTGCACTGCCGTGTACTTCTCTGGAGGCGGCCGTTTGTGGCACATGCAACTTTATTGCTTGCTAAATTCTATTAATGGAATTACGGCTATGCAATAGCTGAGTGTCACACGGAGCTGCACAGCCTGTATCGGGCGAAGAGATGAGGTTTCGCTACGGGAGCAGGGATTCACCGTTCATTTGGGGAGCATGATTTATTTGGCATATTGTGCGTTACCAGATGAAATTGTGCTATGAAATATGCTATGAAATATAACTATATTTTCCACGCTAAAGCTATATGAACGGTCTAGTTAAGCACGGCGTCACGGCATAATTACGGCTCAGCCTAACGGGCAGTTCCTACTTGGTTTGCGTCAACATCACAGATCCGACTGTATAAGACACTAGCCAGCTTGTAGCACATTAATATAGAGCCTAATTGTAGCTATTTATACAGCCTCTGTACCTTCAAAGGAATCCGATCAACCTCTTCATTGTAAGCGTTAAGTCATGCTGCACCATATCTGCGAGTTTGGGAGTCGCTTTGCCGTATTCATTAGCGCTGAATTTGACTGTTCTGGAGATAAATGTGCTTGTTTCGAACGGCATATGAATTGCTTTGATTTGCCAGTGCGGTCTGTGCATCTAATTTACTGAACTTTTTGGAGATTAGATCATGTGATTCAAAAGGGAGAAGTCTCAGCGAATTCAACTGATCAAGCTGACATGTTTTGCTGGTAACTGTACGGTAGATCGAGGGGACAGATCTATTAATATAAGGTGCTCTGCACAAGGCTGTATAATGTCTCACCACACAAAAGCCATACGAACAGTCTACCTCATCACTCTGCCATCGGAGCTGATGTCTGCCCAGTAAAAATGCAAGGTCACTATATAAAACTTCACGACGAATACTGAACCTGCAAACCGCACCTCTTTATATCTGGAACCGACTTCAGCTGAAGCTCAGCACCGGCGCTCACCAGGAAGTCCTTGAACTTTCCCTCCCACATCAGCTTGGCCCGTTGCTCGTTCAGCGACGTGCTCAGTTTGACGACACTGGTGTAGTCCGTGTCACGCACGAGGCTCTCAAACGCCTCTATCACCGTTTCTTCCCCTGGAGAGCCGTGTTTGGCACGTTTGTTGTTGGCTCTCCACAGCTCACAGCCAAACGAGAGGTTGGAGTCATAAGAGTACACGTTGAAGTCGTAGCGCGAGGAGAAAGTCGAGTTGATCGACGTTTTGACTGAGTAAGTCGAGGAAATGTGACCAAGGATCGGATTGGCTGCCAGTGTCATCGTCAGCGGCTTTCCAGTGTACGTGGATTGCGTGGAGTACCGGACTGCCGTTGAGAGGCCGGGACTCATGTTCATCGCACCGTACCAGACCTCAGCTCCAACGGACAGCGACGAATTGTTATATAGTGCGGTATTGAGTCTCTCAGCACCTTGTCTGAAGTTGTAGAGACACCTGAAGCCGAAAAGAGCCTCGTTTGTGGAGAAAATGTACTCCCGGCAGAACCTCCCGGTGTCTTTCTGCCAGTAGAAAGTCATCGTCCCGTTGCTCTTGAGACGCTCGTTGCTGACACATTTTATCAGCAATTGCGAGTGCTCAGAGACCCTTTTAATGAACATGGCTTCGAGTGCTGAGCCTGGGAAGTACATTCTGCCGTAATACAGAGAGTGGTTTGCAAAAGGCCTCTTGGCCTGTATTACAGCAGGCCCTGGAGGCTGGATCACTCTGTAGCCCGCTATTGCGTCCTGTAGCGAAAGCTCCTTGGTTCCCAGAACATCTTTGAGCGCAACACTCGTGTAGAGATACGCCAGCGATCCATTTATAACTCCCGTGTTGCTCAATGTGAGCTGTGTGGCGGTGTTTTCCGAGGATTTGGACGAGACGTTAAGCTTGAGATCTGTCTGGATGGGGAAGTCAATAAGGGCTTCGCTCGTGGCAACGATGTTCTCGTACGAGTTGTCTTCGTTCCAGCCTGAAGAACGATAGAAGTAGCGCAGCACGGAGTCCATGAACTCTCTCATTCTCTTGTAGGGGAGATTCTAGAAGCCGTTTTGTATGGTGTTTGTGGTTGATACCCTTTGATGGGGCCTCGAGGGCGCATGTGTGGTGTCCGGGTGTCCTGGTATCGCGGGTGTGGTGTCCGGGTGTTGCAACGTCAAGCAAAATGCCCGATCAAGCGTTTCTCGGAGGAACCCATAAGAAGGCTACAAAAACCCCACGAGCAATGCCACACGCTGAAGCTGATAAATACGAGCGGCTGCTCGGGCGAATCACAAATACGCATCAGCTCGAAAAGTTTATACGGGCAATTGAGGCGTCTGAGGCCCAAGTGAAGGACGATCTCGACACGTTTATTGAGACCAGGACACATCAACAGGAGAGTAAAAGGCTTGAGCTGGCGAGAACTGAACTTTCGACCTCATTGAGCACATCCAGCTCGCTTGTTGACCTTCTCGCCAATGCTGGCTCTCTGGCGTCGAAAATTACGGCCAGGGTTCGACTCCTGGACGCTGAGCGATCTCGTGTAAATGACACTGTTGATTATGTCTCCAAGGTCAGAGAACTGAGGTCGAGTATATTGGCTGCTTACTCCTCTCTAGAACAGCACGACTGGGAATCTGCTGCCAAATCTATCGCCAAAATACGGACTTTACCAACGAAAGGCGAATTCATAGACAGCGTTGTGCCCTCTACAGATGTTCCAGATACACCGGAAGTTGCAGTCGGCAAGTGGATCAACGAACTCACTGTTCTCTTCTCTGAAGAGTTCAAAAAAGCTGCTGACTCCAAGGATGTTGAGAAGCTCACCCAGTTCTTCTCCCTATTCCCTTTGATTGGGAAGGACAGCATCGGTCTGGACTGCTACTCCAAATTCATCTGTAACATTATTGCATCTCAGAGCAGACTCATCATCACCAACCAATCACAACAGGGAAAAATCGGTTTCTATCCTGCTGCCTTGATGAAACTCTTGGAGATCGTATCGACAATGCTGAATCAGCACGCACACGTCATTGCTAAATACTACGGACTTTCACATATGACTGGTATCATTGAGAGAGTGGAAAGGGAAACAGACTCCCAAGCAGGACTGATCAGTGACACATTTTACGATCAGAGACGATTTGCAAGGATCATTGATGAGATCCAAAACTACAAGTTCCCCTATTTGACTAACCTGAATCAAAGCTCAAACAGGAACTCACCGTCACCAAGAGGAAGTACTGAGCTGTCGAGAATGAGTGAAGACAGTATCTCTGTTGTTGAGATTGGTGATTTGTGTGCTGAGATCTCCTCCTTCCTACACTATTGGGCTCTTTATTGTAAATTCATCGCTGTCAAATGGAACGAGTATCAAGGGATCAAACAGGATGAGCTGAAACTTCCAAAACCAATCATTGAATCTGCATTTTCCAAGAAAATCCAGTCCAAATTCCTTCCAACGTTTGAAACATTCACTACTTACTACATAAGAAGATCCCTTGAACAAGCATTCCAAATCGAAGAGCTCCCGAATCTCGATCCATACATCCGTCAGCTGAAAAAAGTGGCCCCTGAAACGGCTCCGGTATCGTCGGCAATGGAGGACTTCATAATGGTTCTCTCCACCTCCCTCAAACAGTCCATTGAAACTGGTCAACCAGTCACAGTGAAGAACATTATAACCAACATGCGTAAGATCCTCGAAGTTGATTATCTCCGTACGCTACACAAACGACTCCGTGAGTTCCAGCCAAGAGCAGGTACAACTCTGACAGTTTCCAATTCACAACAGATCCATCAACAGCAGCAACAACTACTCGCTGCTAAACAAAGTAACACCATGGGAAGTATCTTCATGAGGGGTGCTAATGCATTGAATCAGATCGCTGCCGGTGATGAGACCAAAGTTCACACGTTTTTGATCTTGATGAATACTGTTGGTGTTGGTGCAACTTATTTCTCCAGGGTTATAAGCCAGAGCATTGCGTTGTTGGAGAGGAACTGTCCTTTTGGTACTGATAGCTCAAAGCTGGAAGTTATCCTCAAGAGCTCTGAGGACCAATTTGTTCAAAAATCCAATGAGATCTTGGACGAAAATATTATAACGTTGTTCAATCAAGTCATGAAGAATAAGCTCAAGGTGCTCTTGACTGATTGTTTCAGGGATGTGAATTATCTGATAAGTGCATTTGACGAGGAGGAAAACATCGTAACGAGAAGATTTGTTGATCAATGGGATAACCTGATTTCTCCATACATCAAGACTATGGATGCCCAGATCTATGATAAATTTGTTACTACAATAGTCAAGAGTCTGTCTGTGTTGTTGGAACGCAAGCTATGGTCTTTGGAGAACAATATTAACGAACTGGGATCTATCAAACTGGAGAGAGACTTCAGTGGACTGATTGGTGAAATCACGAGAAACAAGTACAACCTCAGAGATGAGTTCTTGAGAGTCACACAGATTATCTTGATCTTGGGCTTTGACGATGAAGATGATGAGATAGACATGAATTGGGTCCTATCGCCTTCGGAGAGATCCAAGGTGAGATCACTAAGAGTTGATAGAAAATGACCAATAGAGAGTCAACAGTAAATATCAATGTAGTATATACAATATGGTGTACGGATGTTTTGTGACACGACTCTCGAGGGGCTGAAGATCGGCAGCAAGGGGTTGCCGATTGTTTCTTAATGAGGTAAATCCATCCGGAAAGGTAGTGTTCATATCTTCACTTTCCCAAAATGTCAATACTGAAGATCGTAAGCCCGCAAACCCCTCAGCAGCACACCAGCCAGCATTCGTAGCACACAGATCTACCCGAGAGCCTATCTTTGGGTACCAATTCACCCATAACCGCAAAGCAACTTCACCTTTGGCCCCACACACATTATCTTCAACCAAGTTGAATCATACGCACAATAACAGCAAATCCAGGCATCTCCAACCCATAAATCAAGCTCTACCCTACAGACCTGGCCAAGCTCTCTGTGCATAGCTGAATTTCAGGCTGAAATGCAGCGCGAATTATAATCTTTGGCCAGCCAATCTCCATCAACATCTCCTCATTCTTCAAGTGATAGAGCAATCGTCAGATATGCTGACACTTCGTGCTCTCCGCAGCGTTCCATGCGGTGTAGCAATAGCCAGCTCCGTTCGTTGTCTCTCGGTGTCGCGTGCCGCATGCTTTAATCCATTAGTGGGGCTGGAGGGAGTCATCGAAGAGATCCAGGACCAGGATCCTTCCAAGAAGAGACTCCGCATCAAGAAGAAAGACCCCAAGATCCTCATCCCCGCTGATGCTGACTCATTCAGGACGGCGGAATCCGACGTGTCAATCACGAGCAACGGAAAGACCGTGGAGAAGAGTACTAATGGCTCTTCGTCCCCATCCGGTAGTGGAAATGGCGACGGTAATAACAATAAGAAGGACAACGACGACGAGTACGAAGAGTACGAAGAGGAGCCAAGCTCGTGGGATAAGTTCAAGACGAGCATGGGCAAGTGTTTGGAGACGGCAGGTATCACATTTGCCTCGTTGGTTGTCCTTGGTGGTGCCGGTATTAGTTACCACAAATTTTACAATCTTCATGTCTTGGACAAGATGAGTTCGGCTTTTGACAAAGGTGACGAAGCATTCGAGCTCACAATGCACAAGAGAACCACAAAACGTACAGGCGACTGGATTGAGAGACCACAGCAGAAGATCATCGATGATATCATCAGTGGTAAGCTCGTTGGTAGGTATTTCTTGCTAACAGGTGAGAAAGGTTGTGGTAAGAGCTCTATGGTGCTGAACTCGATCAAGAAGGTCGATTCCTTCAACGTTACCCTCCTGGATGCTCACTCCGATCCAGAAATCTTCAGAATCAGATTGGGTAAAGCTTTGAACTTTGAATATCATGAGGATTACATTGGCTCTCTGTTCTCTATCAGAGGACCAAGGGACACTACGGCTCTGCTTGACATTGAACGTGCTTTCAACAAACTGGAAGAAGTTGCCGTTGCACGTGTCAGGAAATATGGGAAACCTCTAGTGCTGATTATTAACAACACGCATCTCATCAAGGACGATGAAGAAGGTGTTAAACTTGTTGAACTGCTTCAACAAAAAGCCGAGTCATTATCCGGAGCTGGACTTGTCACTATGATCTTCAACTCTGATGATTATTGGTTATATGAACGGTTAAAGAAGCTTGGTACAAGGTTGGAGGTCATCAATGTTCATGATTTCAACAGAAAAGAAGCTGTTAAGGCATTGGAGGTTTCCCGTTACAGGTTCTTCAATGAGAACGTTGATAAGTCTATTGCTAATCAAGTCTACGATCTGATTGGTGGTCGGCCACAACATCTAGCTGAAGTGGTCAAACAGCCTGATATGGTTCAAGCCTCGCATAAACTGATTGATAGAGAAAAGACTTGGTTCTTAAATCAGTGTGGTCTACTGGGAACGAATATGGATGATGATGTTAACGACAGTGGTAAATTCTCGGCTTCTGCAATGTTGTTGATGAAGGAATTTGTCGATATGTACAATGATTCGTTAATAAGGGAAGGCGGGCCAACAGAGGATCATAGGCTCCCAGAACTACCGTTATGGAGAGCAAGACAGATCATGACTCGTAATGACTTCATTCAGCTATATGACAATCTGAACATATTCACCATTGATTCTGCCAATTCGTTTGTCAGAGCAGATTCGGTACCAATGATGAGAGGCTTCTTAGAGATTGCATCTCAGCCAGGGTTTGATGAATTACTAGAGGAGACAATAGACCGTATCGGCGAGATTGAATCACTTGGAAGAACACGTGAGCTGGTTGCCAAAGATTTATTCTTGGGTAACAGTTACCATGTGAAAAGAGGTGATACAGATGGTGAGTTCACCCTCAAGCTCCACCACAAGAAGCACGATGACGATGATGATGACACAATCAAGCTGCAACCAACTACGAAAAAGGGTGCCATGTCATTCTGGAAGGATAGACTGAGCTATCAGCCACCACTAAAGAAGGAAGAGGAAGAGAAGGACGACTAAATAATGTGTTATACGTTGAATGAGACCGAATCGGGTAATTTTCGAGAACCATCAAAGCTTATAACCCCAGACGAGAGTAACTAGTTGCAGAACACACCGAGATCTTGGCCTTTTCAGACATTTCAGCTACTGATATATAGAGCTAAGACCCACCTACAATTAAGAAAAAGCACAACTCTCCATCACTAATTTTGCCACTACTTTACAGCAAATTAGAGAGCTCATCGCACCAGGGCTCCCTAACGCAGTTTCGCGCATAAAATTTTCCCAAGGGCTCCCCAAACTTTTGGCACATAACCTCTTCTTTTTGGATCTGAATTCTCCCAAAAGCCATTATAAGCAAACCAATTGAAGATGGGTCCAAAAGTATGACATTGACAGATTTTGTGTCGAGGACGGAAGTACTAACAGGTGATGTGCAGCCACAAAAGAAAGAACCAGAGTCCAAACCTGTCCATCAGAAGCTTATGAACTACACGTTATGCATCCCAACTACGATTGTCGCACCATCTAACGCTAGAAACCTACAACAAGCCACTGCAGTGCTTTATCAAGTTGCCAAGGTTGCCAGCATCTACAATGTAAGTGAGATTGTGATCATGGACACTTTCAAAGAGCCAGTGGAGGAGCCGGTCAATATCACTGAGGTCTCAAAAGATGGAAAGAAGAAGATCATATTCGACGATGTCGATGTCAAGGAGAAAGCGGCCCAAGAGAAACAGAATGAAGTCACAGAACAGGCAATGTTCATTGCCACAGTGTTACAATACTTCGTAACTCCTCCATATCTCGTCAAGACCATTTTCAAACAGAAATTCCACAAGAACTTCCTGTGTGCTAAAGACTATCCAAAGCTCTCAACGCTGCCATTCATGTCCCCAGCAGTTGAATCGAAATACCGTGAGGGACTCACAGTTACTATGGGAAAGATAACAAAGCCTTCCAAGATGGCCAAGAAGAAGTCACAACCATTGAAGAACACCAAATATGTCAACATCGGCTACGACAAGTACCTTGAGCTTTCCGGCCAACAAGTGCCGACAAACGTCCGTGTCACCGTTGACACCGAGCAGAAGAAAGTCGTTTCACCATTAGAAGCCTACAAGGACCAAACAGGTGCCAAAGCCTCGTACGGATATCACGTGAGAATTGCACGTTCGTTTGCCTCAATATTCACAGAGAGCGCCTACCCAGACGGCTACACTTCGAGCATATGGATCAACGGTGGCGATTTCTTCCACCATTCAAAGACAGATCTGGGCGAGTACAAGCTCAGTGATAGAACCAACGGAAAGCTGCTGCTCGTGGTTGCCAAATGGGGCGATATCGAGTACGCTTTCGACCAGGACAAGAAGAATCTGGAGGGTGTTAGTAGTGCCAAAGAGTTCTTTGACGGCGAAGTGAAAGTACCTACAGGCGCCAGGGTTGAAGATGCTGCTATTATTGCGCTAACGAAGTTGAATAGTTGAATAGAGGCGATGATCTTTTAGGTATCTGTAGTTGTGAAGTTGCCCCCAGCGGAGTGCTGAGAGTTGAGATGGCTCATAAAAAAGTTGATACGCGCGTATATATCAACAACAACAACAAACAACAGAAAACAATCAGAAAAGAACACACAACGAACAACAAACAACAAACACATAATGTCAAAGCCAATTCCTCTCATCAAACCGCTCGATATTCGCCCGAGCTACCAACCGAAGCCTTCAGATACACGAACAGGCTATCTCATTCTCATCAGTGTATGGCTGATATTTATCCTTTCGATGGCATCGCTCTTTGGGCTCATAACAATCCCGGACTTCACGGACTCAGACTTCCCCGTTGAGAACTACTACACGCTGGCGATCCTGCTCATTCCTGTGATGGCGTGGCTATGGGCTTGGATCAGCTGGACGGCGATGAAGCTGTTCAGACACGCTGCGGGTGTTGGGCTAGTTGAGAAGGACAAGGAGTAGGCCGTCCCAATATCTGTATAGCTCTATTTAAGAGCACTCAGAACCAAAATAACGAAAGGATGTCAACTACACAGAGAGTATGGGGCATTACGATGTACATTGCTCACTATTTAACGGCTTGAACCGTCTCCTGCTTCACTGGAGCACTGTCTTTCTTTTGACGTTTTGGCTTCGACGTCAATGGATTCTCCTCATTCTGTAGATATTGTTAGTATAATGATCTTGATGAACGAAACTATGTATAATGACACTCACATTTCTCTTCTTGTACTTCTTTGGTGGATTCTCTATGAGGTAAAGCTGTTCCCTGAGATTCTCAGCCAAGTTCTCATCGTCATAAGCGTCAACTTGATACCACAGAAGATACTTTGGCGCCCTGGTGCCTTCTTTCAGTACTTTCTCTATCATCTTATAGGCGTCCTCCTGTTTGGTGAAACTGTTGAGGAAGATTGGATCATACTTTTCATCCACGTGTGTGATCTTGAAGGAGAATGGTAAGTAGTAAGGTATTGGCTCAACATCTTGTTCTTTCTCTGCTTTTTCCTTCTCTGCTTGCTTCTTCTTCTTGGCATCTTCAGCAGACTTCTTTGTAGATACGACAGTATCCTCTGCCTCTGCGTCTTCTTCCCTTTTTTCAACACCTCTTGTTCTTCTTCTACTTGGTCTCGCTTCAATGGCTTTCTCGTCTTGAACTTCCTGGTTCTCTTCCATTTTCTTCGTCTCCGCTTCCGCTTTCTTCTTCTCGGCCTCTTCCTGCTTCTTCTTCTCTTCCAGTTCTCTAGCCTTCTCGGCTTTTTCCTTCTTGACTGCTTGCCTTGCCCTCCATTTCTTTATCTGTTCAATGTTGTAGATCACCAAGAATGACACAATAAACTCACCTTTACCGACTTTCTCAACAATAGCATCTTTTGGCAGATTGAACCTAACATTAGGACTCTCTGTAAACTCAAACACCAGATCTGCTCCATCAACATACATCTCCTGGAAAGTGGTCAGTTGTCTTTCCCGTTGTGGCTTGGGCTTCTTCGGTGGTTTTTGTTGTCTGAGCTTCATCTGAGCATCGTAATTAGGGAATTGTTGTCTAAAATATGGAGTTGGCCCCATAGCCTTTGCCCTCTGAATGTACCCTTGGAACTCACGGATTTGCGCGGAGGATGCACTACCACTTGCAACAATCTTCATCAACGTGTTCAAGCCTGGATCAACTCGGGCAATTGCGTTCAGGTTCGCAATCATCATCTGGCTCTCTGGCGATTGCATCATCCCATTTTGTGGAGGTGGTGGCGGGGCGGGTGCAGGCACAGCTTTGGCCTGATTTGAGGGTTGTGAGGATTGATTCTGGGCAGTTTGTTGAGAGGGCTGGGACGGTGATGATAATGATTCTTGTTGTGTGCTGGAGTTGTGGAGGGGAGGTAAAGGTTTGCTCTTTGGCGTTGAATCAGGTGCAGAAGCTGCCGATGCTGAAGCTGCTGGCTGTGTCGGTGGAGGGGCATTGGCCGTTGTTGGTGTCTCTTTAGATTCTGGTGCTTTAGGTTCTGGTGATTTAGATCCTCCTTTTGATTCTGCTTCTTTAAACTCTGATTCTTTAGCTTCGGCTGCTTTGGGTTCTGGTGGAGCAGAGCCTCCTTCGTTGTCGCTATCGGAACCGTCACTGTCATCGTCATCATCGTCATTGTCTTCTTCCTTAACTTCCGTCGAGCTGGCCGGCGGCTGTACACTTGTTGATGGCTGGGAAGGATCTCCTGTTGCTGGGGTTGTAGCAGAGCCAGTGTTGGGAGCAGGAGTGACAGTATTAGACACTATCGGATCACTCTGTGTCTTCATCTCCCTGATCTTCTTCTTCTCTTCTCTGGCCTGCTTGTTGGCGAGTCTCTTCTCTTTCTTCTTGTTCTTTATGGCCTCCCTCTTCTTCTCTATCTCGTCATCTTTCAGGATGAAGAACCTGACATCGAACGTGTGTGGACCAAGCTCCATTCCACAGTCACAGAGCTTGTTCATTCGGTCTCTGGCATTGACATCGTTGTCGAACTTGGTCTTGCCCTTGGCCCAAAACAAATCAAACACATTGCTTGAGGTGTAAGCCTTACGAGATTTCATTAGCGATGAATAGAGTACTGCACTGTCCTTTATCGACAACGGTTGGTTGAGGATGTTGTAATCCGGAGGATCACTAGACATTGGAAGGCCGTCAATCTCTTTGAACGGTCTTGGTGGTTTCTCTGGAGGCAGCTCGTCCTCAATATCAGAGCCCTGTTCCTCCTTCTTGGCTCTTCGCTTGGCTGCAGCCTTTCGGGCGTTCTTTGGAGGCATTGCGAAATATCAAGCACCGTAACTGTGTTCGATAAGCTGTGTTTAGCAAAGCTGGGTTTGTTGTGTAGAAACAACACATGTTTGGAATAACTTCGTCGCGCTCAACTCCAAATTGGTACACGTGACCTGGCCTCTCAACAGCACGTGACCAGAGAGAAATGACAATTCATTACATTACGCGTCGCGTTACGCGGCACACAGCATTTGCTCACCACCGTACATTTCAACACCAACGAACAACTCTTCAACCCAGATCAGTGGACACTGGCAAATGGTCGTTAATATGGACCTTAACGCCTATGCGCGTGAGGACTTTGGCCCCAACGCTAAGCGCCGCAAGCTTTCTAACGAGATCCGTAAGTGTTGATCCCCACATCGTGTCAATCAACAGACGGGCAAACCACTAACGCAAACAAACAGCTAACAAAGACAAATTTGCGCCAGGGGCGATCATGAAGGTAAAAGTTAAGAACTTTGTTGTCTATGCCTCCACCGAGTTTATTCTGTCGCCTTCGCTGAACATGATCATCGCCCCAAACGGTACAGGTAAGTCTACTTTTGTCTGTGCCGTGTGTCTTGGTCTTGCCGGCCACCCGACACTTCTAGGTCGTCAAAAAGTTGTCTCTGAATTTGTCAAGAACGGTGAACAGTCCTCTACGATTGAGATCACTTTGAAGAACAAGCCAGGCGAGCCGGACGTTGTCATCAAGAGAGACATATACCTCACCAACAAATCGGATTGGTCTCTCAACGGTAAGAGTTCTTCAGAGGTTAAGGTCAAGCAATTGTTATCCCAACTCAACGTTCAACTGGATAACTTGTGCCAGTTCTTACCTCAGGAAAAAGTTGCCGACTTCTCCAAGCTCAGTCAAGAAGAGCTGCTCTTGGCAACCCAAAGGGCAGTAAATGTTGACATGCTGACTCAACATCAACAGCTGATTGAACTCGATGAGGAGAAAGTGAAGACGGTAGCTGAGTTAAATGAGAAAAAGAATGAAAGATCACATCTGGAAGAAGACAAGAAACGTTATGAGGAGGAGGCAAGGAAATATGAGGCCTTCCAAAAAAAGAAGATGGAGCTCGAGGACCATAAAAATTTGATTCCTTATGCTGAACTCAATGATATCAAGATGGAATATAATAGAATGAAGCAGGAACGTGATGCCATCAAACATGAATTGGAGAAATACAAAGGTGAGATGGCACCTTTCCAACATGCTATCGAGGAGATCGAGAACGATGCTGATAATTTCATGAATGCAGCTCGTGATAAGAAACTCGAATCTAGAAAACTCAAAGAAGAACTTGCTGCTAAATACCAGGAACTCGAAGGATTTGAGAAAAAGATTGAAGGCTTAAAAGAAAAGAACAGAGGACTCATGAGTGCTAATGAAAGGAGACGCCTAGAGCTTGAGCATAAAAAACAGCAATTAGATGAAACTAACAAGAAATATCTCAGTGTTGATATTTTAGATGAGGAAACAGCTTCTCATTACAGTGAAGAGGAGGAACGCCTTCATAATCTGATTGGTGAGAAGTCCAGTGATATCGCTGATCTCAACGACCGAATCCAGAGAATCAAACGTCAAATTGATGGCATTCAACAGAGAATCCAGCGTGTTCAACAGCAGCTACGTTCCAACGATAAGATTGTGATTCTTGATAAGGTGAGAGCCAAACAACTTGCTCAAAATACCAAACGTGCCGTTCAACTTCTACGTACCGAGTTTCAGGATATGAAAAATGAGGTGTTTGAGCCGCCTCTTCTCACTGTTACTGCCACCAGGCCGGAATATGCCATGTACCTGGAGGAGCTGATTGACAATAAGAACGCATTGGCCTTGACTGTTATCAACAAGGAGGCATACGACAGACACTCTCGCAGGATTGTTGAGGAAAAGAAGATCAATGTGGCACTCAGATACTTGGGTCCCCAATTCCCGAAACAGACTTTGTCCGATGAGGAATTGAGATCCTACGGGTTTGAAGGATATCTTTTGAAATTCACTCAAGGTCCACAGCCGGTGCTCCAGATGTTATGTGAATCTAGTTTTCTCCATGATGTTCCAGTCTCAAAACATCAGTTGAGTGAAGCACAAATCGAACGCTTGATGCAACCTGTCAATGGTGGGCTACTTTTCAAAAAATTCTTCTCTGGAGATACAATGTATACTCTTTCCCAGTCTCGTTATGGTCTCAGACAGGTCACTTTGAGAACCCAATTGATCAACGCAAAGAACAACTACTATGCGGGTGATGGTGTCAGTGAGGAAGACAAAGCCGGATTACGTGCCCAAATACAAACCTTCCAAAAGGAGATGGATGAATGTAATGCTGAATTGAGCACTGTCAGAGAGAAAAGGAATGCTAGAAATGCTGAGAAAGATCGGTTACAGAATTCCTTTGACTCTCAAAAGAAATTAGTCCGTGATAACAATGAGAGAAAAAAGTATAAAGAGAAACAAGCTGAGAGGATGAAGATTTATGAATCTGCCATTGTGAAACTGGAAGAACAGGTAAATGCTGACCACAGCTCTGAGATCCTCATGAACCAGAAAAGAATGGGAGTTCTTGCCACCTTGAAGATTAATGTGAACTGTGACATTGTCGGGCTCCAGAGTAAATACAATCAAATCGCGCAGGACATCACATTGCTCAAAATCCAGAAATTTGAACATGACTCTCGGAAAGTTGCTATCAAGTCACTATTCAGGGCCATTGAGGAGAAGAGACGAGATCTGGAGAATGCTTATACAGAGGCAAAGAGAAAATTGCAAGACTTGAAGAACAGCGAGAGATCAAGAGAGATTAAGGAGTACATTGCATCTCTTTCTGATGAAGTAAAAGAAAGATTATCTGCTTACACCACACAATATGTTGAAGAGAACTGTTTCTCTGTTGCTGGTATAGAGGACAAGATTACGGGGATTGAAGCCGAAATGAGCTTGCTGGGCTCCGGTTCCAAATCCTCAGTCACTACATTGGAGAAGATCAACGATAAGTTAGCTAGACTGGGTGAGAACATCCCAGAATTAGAGATGAAGGTCAAGCAAACTTCCCAGACGATGACGGAAATATTCAGCAGTTGGGAGCCAAAGCTAAATGATATGGTTTCCAAGATTTCTGAGAAGTTTTCTTCCATCTTCCCAACAGTCGGTAGTGCAGGTGAGGTTCGTGTATCAAGAGAGGAGAGATTCAAAGATTGGAAAATGGAGATTATGGTCAAGTTCCGTGATGAGGCTGAATTGAAGGCATTAGACAGTCATACACAGTCTGGTGGAGAGAGGGCTGTGTCCACAATTTACTACATGATAAGTATGCAGGAACTAACTGTTTCTCCATTCAGAGTTGTCGATGAGATTAATCAGGGTATGGATGCCAGAAATGAGAGAATCGTTCATAAGCACATGGTTGAGATCGCTTGTCAGGAACATACCTCGCAGTACTTCTTGATCACACCAAAGCTTTTGACAAACTTGCACTATGCTGAAAACATGAGAATTCACTGTATCATGGCCGGTCCTTGGACTCCAGATCCAAAATCTCATCCAGAGTATCTAACCTTGGGTGCTACTTCAATTTACGCTTGATCTGGTGTTCTTGTGATCTATTCTTTGGATTTTGTTGGTTATTGTTTATTAAAGGGCGAACAATTTTGTGTGTGGTATAGGTTTCTAACACTCGTATGTTCAGCGCTTTGATAGTTAGAGGTTAGAGGTGGGGTCATCACAAAACACCCGGACACCTAAGAAAACACCCGGACATATTGGTGTCTTAAATACATAACGTTCAATGATTGCAAGGGGACTCTGCTGCAAATGTCAAAGTTAATGGATAATATATAAATCAATCTTCAACTAGTCTCATAAATTACTTATTCTACGTTGATTTTAAGTAATTTTTCTAGTGGGAAATTTTCAGTATCCATTTTTCTGCACAAATTTGTAAAAACATGAGCCCCACTTTTTTGTAAAAAAGTCAATAATATTAATATTGTTAATAATATTGTCGACGACGTTGTAATGGTATTAATATTAATATAATATAATATAATATAATATAACCAAAAAATCAAATTTAATATATTTTGACTTCCAACCCCACATTAAAATATTAATGCAAGTTCTGCCATTTCAACGTGCCAATAGCTCCTTGATACGTGCTAATTTGGTCCTACTGATTCATCCATCTTCACATTTCATATGAAGGACTAGATCTTTATTAGTCATAATATTCAAGAAGTAGAAGTTATATGCCGGATATTCTTATCAAAAATGTGTGGGCCTATTTGAGGAGTTGGTTAGACGTAGTAGGAACAGGATGTGCAGTCAGTTACACTTGAAATCCGGGCTTCACATATATACGCTCAGTTTGTCATAATACATAGATCACAGCATCATATTTAAATCTAAAAACATGGTTAACTTCACGGTCTCAAGATGGGACTCATGGACGGGCTTGATCTACTCTCATGTGGTGCCAATTGGGGACGATCTTCAATGGCTTTCGAACGACGTCTGTCTTTTCTCTCTTTTCTATGCTTTTCTAACAGGCTCTCCCTATCCAGAACATTACCACTGGTACCGGAGCTTCCAGTCTTACTTCTTTCCTTATCTCTCGGGTCCTTTTCTTTTTCCTTGTCACCTCCATGTCTCTGTCTTGCACCTTCTCTAGCCCAGAATTCATCCCTGTACATTTCCCAAGCCTCACGAATCTCAGCGTTGAAAGCTCTTGGATACATCATGAGTTTGACATCAGTTGGACCAACTCTTGGCTGTGCTCTGATCTCCAATGCTTTGAGGACATCACTCCACCACACGCAGATGGCCATGTATTTCAAAGGACCCATCTTCGAAACGCACCATTGTGACCAATGAACGTAGACCCTGAGACCGGCACGGGAATAGTCTGCTAGTTTATCGCTGAAGGGCTCTTTGTACTTCACAAGACGGAGATTGAGCTGTCGTAGACCTTTGTTTGTCGATGTGAAGAAACGTCTTGGAATGACAATGGTACGGCGATACTCACCAGACAGATGGAACAAAGCCAGTGTGACCAGGATGAAGAAGGCGATGAACTTCAGCACCATTGGTGGAATGGGACCCGGGGTCTCAGCATAAAGCGAGTATATGGTGAAAGCCTCAATACCTGCCAGAGCGGCGAGGAAAAAAGTGAATCTGTTCCGAAGAGATTTCTGTTCTTGATGCTGTTCACGAAGACTCTGCTCGAGAATGAGCAGGTTTCTGAAGATCTTGGTCGCGTGCGGGTAACGGGCATCACGATGGGCACTGTGTGAACGGAGACTTCTGGTGGTGCTTCGATCCGTAGTATCAGATCTTCTCCGCCTGCTATTCGTTCTCTTGTGGTGCTTCTTGTTGGGATCATTGGGATCGAGACTTTCTCTTCTGCCCCGGCCAGTGACGGCAGCACTGCTCTGGGAGGCCACGTCCGAGTCAGAGAAGAGGGCAGAGTCATCATCACGTGAGCTCAATGGTATGATTTCGTCGATGGCAAGCAGAAGCGGCGAGGGTTGCTGCGAGACGATGGAGGAGCGGTCCGAGCGTATGGCGTTGGTGAGGGAGGAAGTCAAACGGGGTGATTTTAGGAGATGTCCAGCAGAGGGCGACTTGGGCGAAGATGGAGGAGTTATCTCCCGGGAGGTTATCGACGGTGTACTTGGAGATGACTTTGTCTCATCCATTTTGTTGGTTGTGGGGAGATTCTGGTGCTGTTTATTGGGTGACGGATGTTCCGGTGGCTGATGAAGAACTTTTCCAGGTCGCTGAGTGTTCAAAAGGGCCGTATGAATCGCTAAAAGAGGTTTCGTGTGTAAAAAGACAAGATGAAAGGGACAAGGAAAGTATTGGAGACGTATTCAGACCAACTGAAACAGGTTATACGTCAAGGATTGAGACACAAAAATCTCCCGAGAGTTCTCATCGAGAGCCCCGAGCGCGAAACTTCTCGGGCCAGAGACTGAATTCTCATATAGATCATATATTTTTAATCATGATTGTAAATTCATAGATAATATATTCTTGATGATAATTACATACATGTACTACCAGACTTTTAACGATGATAATGTATTCTCAATAATAATTGTAAACCTTTCCTATAACTCATAGTCGAGCTCAATCCCTGGCATTAATAGCATGCAACATGATCTTACTCGCATTATTGAACTAATCCATAATCTCAACCGCTCAAGATTATCACATGGAAGTCCAACCTGGTTTCCTACGCTTTCAAGATCATAACAGATGAACTTTTCTCTTCTTTTGTTACAGAGCTAATATACACAATGCCGGGAGTATGAAGATGCAAAGAGGGAGATCACTTGATGTCCATGATTGGCTTCAAGCTTCTGATAAGGAGCCAGTCGTCTCTTGGAACGGAGTCACGGAAGGCTGGGTCCTTCAATGTGTCAATAGACTTACGAGTCAGGTAGGAGTACAAAGTATCGGTCTCGTCAACGTGACGGCCCCACACTGGCTGGGCAGAAGATGGGTTGTCAAGACGAACAGCAACACCAGCGTTGGTCTGACCCTTCTTGACGATGTCAACGGACTTGTGGTTCACCTCCAAAGAGGCAACCTTACCCAACACCATCTGGGTCTTCTGCTTGGTCTCTGGATCAACCTTGACAGCACAGATAGGAGTACCGATTCTCAGGGAACCTTCGATAACATCCACACCAATGATCATTGGGTTTCTCTTGTTGATGATTTGGATAGTCTTCAACACACATGGGAAGATAGCAAACTCCAAGAAATCCTTACGACGTTGTTCCATAAGCTTGTTCTGGTGAGCGGTGAAGGCATCGAACAAATGGTAGATGATATCAGCAGAGAAGATTGTAATCTTGTTCTCCTCAGCATACTGTTCGGCTTCCTTGTCGATCTTAACATCGAAACACAACATTACAGCATACTCTGGAGCCT
The DNA here is from genome assembly GCA_030581715.1 of Petasospora mississippiensis. Taxonomy (NCBI): domain Eukaryota; kingdom Fungi; phylum Ascomycota; class Saccharomycetes; order Phaffomycetales; family Wickerhamomycetaceae; genus Petasospora; species Petasospora mississippiensis. The sequence continues at coordinate 99,466 of JAKTVV010000002.1, read as the reverse complement.
TGTCCAACATGGTTGTGGCCTTCATAACATCACGCTTGTAGACTGGACCCAAACCGATAGACATCACTGGAATCTTCATGTCCTTCAAGAAGTCCAACAAAGCCTCCAAGGAACCAAGAGTGGAAGCCTGGACGGTAACACCACGACCACTTGTGTCCACGGAGTCCAACAAACCGGTCAAATCATCCATGACCTCTTCCATCATCTCTTCTTCATCGTCATCCTCACCGACAACCAACAAACGAGAACCAGCAACAGCCTTCTCCAAATCGTTGGCAGCGATCTTGACACCCAAAGCGGCCTTGACTTCCTTGTGATGGACGTATTCAGACTTGATACGTAATTCACGAGCAGGTGGTGGAGTCAACAAAGCACGGATATTTGTCGCTATTGGACCATTCATACCACATAACACGATACGGTCACCCTCCTTCAAAACACCGTTAGACAAGATGACATCGATTGTGTAACCGAAACCTTCGACAACCTTGACTTCCAAGATTGTGGCTTCAATAGAAGACAAGTACATCAATTGCTTGGACATTCTCTTCTGGGTCAACTCGAGCAACAACCACAACAAATCTGGAACACCTTCACCGGTAACGGCAGAAGTTGGGACAATAGAGACATACTTAGACATGTTTCTGTTCTGGAAGTAGAGCTCAGAGTTCAAACCCTGCTCAGCAAGGGCAACCTTGATCTTTGTGTATCTGTCCTCGAACTCTTGCTGAACAGCTCTAGACTGCTTCGAGAACGAGTCTCTGAAAGAGTTGTTTGGAGTAGCTTGCCAGTCGTACAATCTATCAATCTTGTTGAGAGCAACAACGAATGGAGCCTTTCTGTCTCTCAACAATCTGATGGACTCGATGGTCTGCTGTTCAAGACCGTGCATGATATCGATAACCAGGATGGCAATGTTACAGAGAGAAGAACCACGAGAACGCAAGTTAGTGAAAGACTCGTGACCTGGGGTATCAATGACGAGCAAACCTGGGACATCGAAAGTCTGTTTCTCGTGCTGAGCCATGACAGCAGTTTTCTTCTTGATAGCCTCAATTGGGAAGTATGTGGCACCGATCTGCTGGGTAATACCACCAGCTTCTCCACCCTGGACATCTGTCTGACGGATCTTGTCGAGCAACTTGGTCTTACCGGTATCGACGTGACCCAAGATACAACAAATTGGAGAACGGAGATCGGAGCCTGACGGAGCAGCGTTCTTCTTGGAGTCCTTCTTCTTGGAGACAGCCTTGGAAGCCTCTTCAGCAGCAGCAGCAGCAGCAGCAGCAGCCTCCTCAGCGGCCTTTCTCTCCGCTTCCTCGGCAGCCTTCTTAGCAGCCTCAGCAGCAGCCTCTTCTTCAGCAGACTTGCTCTCGACGTTTCCGTTAGCGGACTCTTCCTCAGCTTCACCGAACTCAGTCGCTTCTGTGGCCTCCTCGGCATCCCAGTTCTCTGCGACCTCGTCGTCATCCAGAGCCATCTGCTCCCAGTCGTCAACGAGAGCTTCCTCGTCGTCAGCAGCCTCAGCAGCCTTCTTGGCGGCCTCCTCTTCCGCCTCCTTCTTCTTCTGCTCGTCAGACTTAGCGGACTTCTTCTTCTTGGCATACACAACCTTCTTCTTCTGTGGAGCCTCTGTGGTACCGTCCTGCAGAGCTGCAACCTGGATGTTACCAGCGTTCAGCAGCGCCTCACGACGGCGCTCAAGGAGCTTCTTCTCCTCCTTCTGCTTCTTCGTCAGAAGCTTGCCCTCCGCCTTGAGCTTCTCCTTCTTGATTCTCTCCTTCTCTCTTCTGGCCTCGCGGGCTTTCTCCTTCTCCGCCTCCTCTGCCTTGGCCCTCTCCTCCTCCTCCGCCTCCAGTCTTCTCTCCTCCTCTTCAAGTCTGGCCTGCTCCTCCTCCAGCTGCTTCTTCAGCTCAAGCTGGCGCTTAAGAGCAGCAAGACCAGCTGGGGCCTTTTTGCCCTTAGCCGCCGGCTTGGAAGCCTTTGGAGCCTCAGCTGGCTTGTTCTCAGCTGGAGCTGGGGTGGAGTCCGTGGAGGCTGGGGTGGCGTCCTTCTTCTCCTTCTCCTGGGCCTTCTTTCTGGCCGCCAGCTCTTTCTTACGCTGTTTTTCCTTCTCCTTTTTCTCCTTCTCCTTCTCCTTCTTGGACTTGATGATTGGTCCTCCGGAGGTCTTCTTCTGCTCCTCGTCCGCCTTCTTGGCCGCCTTCTTGTCCTTGTTTTTCTTCAAAGTAGCCATGAAGTCGAAGTCGTCGGCTGTGGCTTCCTGTGGAGCTGCTGGCCCCGCTGGAGCCTCGGCTGAGGCTTCCTCAGCTGCTGGAGTGCCAAACTCTTCGGCTGCTGGCTGTTCCTCCTCGTCCCAGAAATCGCCACCTTTCTTTCCTTTCTTATCTCTGCTTGGTGTTAGTGATCACTGCAATTGGTGTTGATCTGGGCAGACCCGAAGTGATGAAAACGTACTTCTTGGCCATTGTGAAGCGTTGATGGTGTTTATGAAGATCTAGAAAGGCCTTTTTGGGTGATCCCCATTGATATTGCCTGAAAGCTTCACCATATAAAACTCGCGAAGGGCCTCTGAAAGTCGCGGAAAACTTTTTTTTTCGGTACGCGCAACACGGCTTCGAACCTGTTCATTGTACAAAGATTTCACTCTAAAACCACGATTTGGCCCGTATTGTGCTCCTTCAACACCAACAAAGCACTCAGACACCAGCCAACATGACGACCGTCGAGAAAATCAAGGCCATCGAGGAAGAGATGGCCAAGACCCAGAAGAACAAGGCCACCGAGTTCCATCTGGGTCAGCTTAAGGCCAAGCTCGCAAAGCTCAGACGTGAGCTTTTGACCCCAACTGGAGGAGGCGGAGGCCCCGGAATCGGATTCGACGTGGCTCGTACCGGTGTGGCAACTGTGGGGTTTGTGGGGTTCCCGTCTGTGGGTAAATCTACGCTTCTCTCGAAGCTGACGGGAACTCACTCTGAGGCCGCAGAGTACGAGTTCACCACTTTGACCACCGTTCCGGGTATTATTCGTTACAAAGGTGCCAAACTGCAGCTGCTCGATTTGCCAGGTATCATTGAGGGTGCCAAAGACGGCAGAGGTAGAGGTAAACAGGTTATTGCCGTGGCGAGAACGTGTAATCTGATTTTCATCGTGCTGGACGTCAACAAGCCTCTCGCCCACAAACAGATCATCGAGAAGGAGCTGGAGGGTTTCGGAATCAGAATCAACAAGGAGCCTCCAAATATCCTCATCAAGAAGAAAGAAAAAGGTGGTCTGAACATCACGAACACTGTGCCATTGACACATCTGGACAAGGACGGTATCAGAGCTGTCATGTCCGAGTACAAAATCAACTCTGCGGACATCGCGTTCAGATGCGATGCCACCGTGGACGACTTGATTGACACTTTGGAGGCAGCTAACAGAAAATACATCCCGGCAGTGTATGTCCTGAACAAGATTGACTCTTTCTCCATCGAAGAGCTGGATCTTCTGAAGCGTGTGCCGAACGCTGTCCCGATCTCTTCCGGCCAAGAGTGGAACTTGGACGAATTGCTTGAAGTTATGTGGGACAGACTGAACCTTGTCCGTGTCTATACCAAGCCAAAGGGTAAGATGCCGGATTTCTCCGAGCCTGTGGTGCTCAGATCCGACCGTTGTACCGTTGAAGATTTCTGTAATCAGATCCATAAGTCTCTTGTTGATGACTTCAGAAACGCTGTTGTTTATGGCTCGAGTGTCAAGCACCAGCCTCAGTACGTTGGTTTGACCCACAAGCTGGAAGACGAGGACGTCATCACCATCTTGAAGAAGAACTGAAGTGTTTTGTTGCATAGTTTTAATGTACTGGAAAGGTGCCATGCCCATACCTTTTCAGGTGCTCGTGTTTCGTGTTACCCTTACTCTAATGTCCAATAGTTTGAATCTTTGCTGATTGTAGCCACATATAAAGTGAGAAGCAAACCCCTGCCTACTCTGGTGCCCCACAATAGTTCTCCCACAATTGTTTTGGCTCTAATAATCGTAGCCATGTTTATAATATGATGACAAGCAGCAACTGATCCCTTGTCCAATTGTTATGAAGTCTTAAATGATCGTAGCTACTTAGAAGTAGTAGAACAACTCCCTACTTCACCTATACCCCTCAAAATAGAAATTTAATAATCATAAAGCCATTTTGACATATATAGTAACAACTAGGTAATACAAAACCAGAATCGAAAACCGAACAAACTCATACAAACATTTCACTACTTTTCATCACCATCAACACGCTCAGAGAGAAGATTATCCCAATCAGACATAGGAGGTTCTCTTCAGCAGTCTTGGACTTTCAGTTTCAACTTCTTCGTGATCCATGATATCCGTCGCGGACCTCTTGGTTTTCAGAGTAGGCATACCACCGTATTTCTTGATAGATTTGAGTGTGAGGTTGAACTTGACCAGCTCGTTCGCATAGAATCCCATTTCGTCCATTTCCTTGACGCTTGGACGGATCGATCTCAAGTACGAGAAGGCCTGTGCAAGGTCACAGTTGTGCTGATCAAGAATATACGACAAGGCGAACGTCGAAAGCATGTTATCGTTACCGTTGAGGGAGAAGAGAAGAATACCAGCCTGTGGGTCTCTCTGTTGAGCTGAACGCATCACATCAAGGAAGTCCGACAAGATTTTTTGGAAGTTAATGTTGGTTATTACCGCGTTTGTGATTCTGTTGTCTGTGAGAGCAGAAACGTTCGGCGTGAACTTGGTGTTGAACTTCATGAGACACTCGCCTTCGTCCTCGGTGAGCTTCTGGATGTTGAAGTGCGGATCAATTGAGACACAGCAGAAGAGATCTGAGGAGAGATCCTTGAGATAGTAGCAGCACTTCTGGGAGGGGAGAACCCCGATGATGAACTTGATGTTATTGGTGGAGAGGAAGTCATTCTGCGCCACGGAGTTTAGGGGACCTATCCAAACACTGTTAGAGAGCTTTTGAGGCTGGAGCTGGTTGACTGCAGTTGCCAGTGCGTGTTGATTGCGAAAATCGGCCATTGTTGTGCGGAGAGAAAAGAGAAAGAAAGATTCAAGCGAGTGCGACGCGTCGTGTGCGAGCGAACAATGTGTCAAAAAACCGAGGCGGGGCGATCGATAGAGCGGTTATTTGTGTCAAAGCGTGGGGGAATCTAGTCCAGGAGGTCGAGTCACGTGCAAAACGTATGTGGTGAGTGAGTGTTGTTGCTGGAGAGTCACGTGCTGATGTTTATCCTGATTGGGTGAGCTAAGCGGAGCCTCGGTGCGGGAGGCTGGCCTTTTATAACGCTCTGTCTGTTCTCGGACAGGAAAAAAGCGGGCTCCTCGGGCGAATAAAAAAAAAACAGAGCCGTGAACCAGCACAGGAAAAAAAAAAATCACGCGCGTTACGAAAAAAGAAATAAGTGTGGCCGTACCGTGTAAGCCTGCCATTTCCGCACGGGTTCGCTCTGGGGGCAGTGTTCCCAGATTTACGCGGCATGCGTTAAGCGAAGCGCACTTTCCAGAACGGAAAATAGATTACGTAAGTAGTGTCACGTGTGCGCATGTGGTCGTGTGTTTACCGTCTCCTTTCCCCAGCTTCCCAACAGCAAGCATGAAATTGCCCCAACCGCTGAATTTCACAAAGCTATACAGCTTCTTGTTTACTTTTCGTTTTACAAGTTGAGTCTTTGCAGAGCATTGATCAACATCAGCAAACAGTGCCTTTATTTACCCCAGATTTCACAAGTGTACCTCAAAATGTTCGCCCAGTCCGCCTTCAGAGTTGCTACTCGCTCGTTTAAGCCAACAACTTCGGCCTTCAGATCAGTTTCTCAGAGACTTTTCTCTGCACAGGCAAAGACGCATGCTCTCAAGTCTAACAATGCATCCACCTTAGGATTGGTCATTGGTGCATCCACAGCAATTGCGCTCCATGCCAATTCTAAGATTTTGAACGAGGTTGCCAACCTCGGAGCTATCAACACCGGTAAGCTGGAGTCCAACATCAAGTCCCTGGACCCAACAGCCAACCAGCCGGTGACTTCCAGATTCGGAGGAAAGCTCCAATATAGACAGCTCTGCTACGGATCGCTGATTGGTATGTTTACCGGTGTCGTTATCGGAAAGCTCTCCACCGTTCTCGGCTTTATCACTTTGTCTACCGTGTTGCTTCTCCAAGTAGGTATTGATATTTTCTCCCCCAACCTTTGAAAAATGTACTAACTCCCATGAAAAAGTTCCTTCAAACTCGTGGAATCATCTCTGTTCCATGGACAACAATCGTCAAAGTTGGTGCTGACAGAGTTGACTTGAGACAACTCTTCCTTGAAGACCCAAGCTTCAAGCTCAGTTTCGCCTTGACTTTCATCATTGCCGCTTTCAACATTTGAAACCACTTCAAAGCAACATTAGACATCACAGTATTGATATAGCATAATATCAAAAGTAACGAGACCCTTATTCTCTGCGTAGAAAGAGCCATGTGCGCTTGACAGCATCAGATAAGACAGATCATGAGATTATGGCTGAAGGCCTTATAGTGACAGCTATCTTCTTTGGGGTAGGTATCAATGGTTGGACGCTGAAGCAGGAAATATTATCACTGCCTATCATATCCTTATAAATGATATTACGGAAACTGTTTGATGAGGTTGTTCATCCACTTTTCGCAGCTTTATTGTTATAGCTATCAGCCCAACGTTGAAAGGGAACGTCTTGCTGATGTGTGGGGTCAAAATGATTTACTCTGCCACTCTTGATGAACTCATTAGTATTGATCATATCTGTCTATTGGAGCCTTCTCAGACATTCCTAACTACAAAGAATCAGAAGTATGCCTATGGTACATTCTAGTGTGACGATCTTCAGCCTGAATACTTACAATCTACTTTACCTATTTAAAGTTTTCAATGATACAAATGCATGTTATTTTTTTGTTCTATCGTGAGAAGTACAAATAGTTAGTGTGCAAACGTAGGCTTCTTCAGTTCCTTGTCAAGTACGTCAACCAATGAACGTTCACTCTCACCTAGCGGTAACTTCATAGTCTTCCCAACATCAAGATCTAGCACACCATTACCTTGTCTAGTCTGTAATTCACATAGCTTCACAGCAACCTTCCTGGACATCAATTTTATAGCTACCTTCGATTTGAAATTCGTAGCTTTCATCAATGGGATAGTGTCAGCAAGATAACGAAGTGGTGCTTCTGGTGTCGATTTGGATGAAACGAGTTTCAAATAATTCTTGTAGACGGCAAGACCAATGTTCCAATCAGTAATACGCACAGATTCTCTCTCTGGGAATTTCGAGATCAGAGTTCCCAATTCCACAAGCTTAGAACCGTTGTTGATAACAGCAGCTGGTGCAACAGTGTTGATGATAGCATGATGAGCCTCTTCGAATCTCTTAGCATCAAGCAAACATTTAGTTTCTTCCCAATGATCACCAATGTATCTGAAGTAGAGAGCTTTAGCCTCTGATATAATTGAGCTTGGGACTCTGAGGACATCATCCAGTTGAGAAACAAAGTCATGCTGTTCTAAAAGTTCATGGTTGGAGGTGAGCAAGTGTGTCATGGAGCGCTTACAAGCATCATCGTTCGTCAGGTGAGATAATACGAACAGAGATTCAAAGTACAATCCAGCGGCTTGTAATTGCTCAGCAAACAACAGAGTCAATCTGTCACCAAATTCAAGGTTTCCACCAAACGAAATCTGTTTAGTAGATCTGACAAGAATTTCATAGACATACCATTGCAACTTGACATTCAAGGTACCAGAAGTGTACAATGATGAGAAAATGTCATTGATACTGTAGGTAGAATCGTGCTTGAATGCATATAGTTTGAGCAGATTGAAATATGTTTGATCCTCTTGTGGAATGGTAGATGCTTCAGCATCGATAAATGAGGATAACAACTCGGCCAAAGAATCATTCAGGTCACCATAACATAACAGCAAACCAAGCTTAACCTTCCAGGATAGCTCACTAGCTAGCGAGCTAGATGTAGTCAACACATCACCTTTGAGCAAGTAGTAGATCTTCACAAGGCCAGGAGGTATAGTATGTAGCACGGCACTTTTCTTCCAAACTTGTAGTTGCTTATCAGCCGCGTGTCTCACTGAAGGATCGTTGGAGCCAAGTAAGGAGATCAAGACTGACAAATGTGGGTTCTTGGTCTGGATGGCACGCTTGGCTGCACTTGAGATGTTGAAAGCAGCAAGCAATAAGAAAATCTGCTCAAAAACATCAGTGACCTTATCCAATTGGGAATCAATCTGTGATTGAACTTCTTTTTTGATCCATGAGATGAGTCCCTCACGACGTTGAATCTCCAAGACTCGGTTCACGACCTCAATATCTGCGACTCCGCGTAGTTGATCGTTTACGTTGTTGTCAAACAAGACAGAAGCGAGTTCCCAAACAGTCTTCTCAGTGCTGGAAGTGGTTTCAAAGTTCAGAGCGTCGATGACAAGCTTAAAACTGAGTTGATCGTTCTTGTCGACATGTGGAAATCCATTGCTTCTAGTTGTAATCTTAGATGCTGCTAGGTGTCTCTTGAACACAAATGACTTCTCCTGCTCACCATAGAGATTCACCAGAGGCTTAGCAGCAACATGAGAGCGAGTGGAGGCACTTTGTATCAAGACCTTGTTGGAGCCAGTGAACTGGCCGAAGGAATAACCATCAAGTCTCAATTCTTTCTTAATAGCATTCCTTGACTTGACAACTTTCTCGAAGTCACCATATAATAGTTTATCCAAATCACCTGGAGTGAGTGCCTTGGAGAATGGTGCATCATAGATTGTTGTACCCTTGATGTTGTCATTAGCAAAAGCGGAGTCAAAACGAGATGCAAGTTCTAGTTGGCGATCCCAGTCGTCAGAAACTGCAAGCGTTGGATCAGCATCGAGGATTTCAAAGTCATCATCATTAATATCTTCCGGTTCGAACTGTCTCTCGACGACACCAAAGTCAGTTTCTAATAGAGAATCATCACCATGTGTCACTAGGCCGAGGGGAACCTCAGCTTCATCAAGAATATCATCATCGCTATCCATCTCTGACAGGATGTTTTGTATACGTGCTGGTGAGCTCTCATGCTCTTCTTCAACCGTTTGAAGTTGACGAGCTTGCTCGTATACATCCTCTGTGATAAAACTTCCAGGCATGAATGCTGTAGTGTCAAGTTCGAAACTGTTGTCCTGTTTCTGTTTCTTGTAGATGAATGTGTCTTCTGTTGGATTATGAGACTTGAAAATTGGTTGTGGACGTTTTGAATCGCTGGTTCTCAATGGGGGATTGTTAGCAGAAGCAGAAGCAGTTGGTGCTGATGCTTGAGATGCCTCTTCCTTTCTCTTTCTAATCTTCTCAAGTGCTTCTTGAACATCAACAACTGCATCTTCTTCATCAACAAGACCCCACACACTAAAATGCTTCACTTTGAACGTCCAGGAACCATTGACAGGCTCGTAAGTCACAAATTCCATGTCCTTCATCTCCCTCAATCTCTTTACAAAAAGTCTGAACTCAAGATCCTTTGCAGCAGCGTCCTTTATCTGTGTTTTGTTCTTTGAGACAGGGAACACCTTCTCCAAGGTGATTGTAGCTGGAACATTCAGGCCAGATCCAAGCGGAACGTGCTGATGTGGGTTAACCTCAACAGTACCTCTTCTGGAAAATCTTACAACCTTACCGAACAAGTTCCCTGGCAAGTCAGACCAGAAAGCAGTCAAGTCAACAGGGAGCTCGAAATTGATCACACCATAGCCCTTTCTTCCAATGGTGAAGCCTGGGACCTCAGCAAGTTGTCTCAGCGGTAGCTGTTGCAGCTCTTCAATGGAAGGGGAACACCAGTAGTCATCATCATAAGTTTGCGTGAATGTGTCTTGTCTGTCTTCTTCGGAAGGGTCAGAAAAGCCATTGTTCTTTTGAGGGGTGGCGAGCTCCGGAGAGGCATCATTGTGTCCATTTTGTCCATTCACGCCATTGATCTTCTGATTCTCGGTAGTTTCGTTGATGGTCAAGACATCATCATCTTCACGACCCAAAATTCTAACCTTCTTGGCACCGCCGGATTCACCAAAGAGTTTAAGTTTTCTGGCATCGGATCTGGATTGATCAACCTTCAATTTCAAGTAGTCAGTAGCTGTTGATCTTGGGCCTCTGACAGATCTCGTTGTGAGTGCACCGGATGCGAATGGCTTGTAGAAATGGCCTCTAGAGACGGTTGGGTTCAGATCACGGGTCTTGTCAGCTGTATGAGTGGACCGAATGAGGTCTTTCTTTGGGGAGAACAGGCCCTCAGAGTTGTAGATTGCCTGTGAGCTCATGGTGCTGAATCTGGTGCTGAGCTTCTCCATCAACGAAGATCTGGCATTGTTGGCTGGAATTGAGTTTGGTGTGCTAGACAGGCTTCTCTTGCGGGTAGAGATAGGGTTGTGTATCGTCTTGTTCGCCCTTGTTGAGTCCGTGAGTGATTTTGGTAGATCTTTGAAGTTGTACTGCTTCATCGGGGTGGTGTTCATGATTGGGTTAAATGACTGTATGTTATTGGTGCCGTTGCCAAAGAGAGGAGCTGGAGCAGGTGAGGCTGTAGTGTTTGATCCAAATAGCCCGGATGATGGTTGCTGTGTGCTGGTAGCAGATCCAAAAAGCGAGGGCTTCGCACCAGTGGAAGCAGTGCTGTTGGAAAAGAGCGATGGTTTGTTAGCAGAAGCGTTACCAAATACACCACCAGATGGTGCTGGAGAAGCAGTGGCACTGTTGTTGCCAAATACACCGCCAGCTGTAGTAGTGCCATTTGTATTGTTCCCAAAAAGACCACCGCTGGAAGTATTCGCAGAACTGTTTGTGTTGTTGTTGCCGAACAGATTTCCCGTTGCTGGCGTGGTGGAGTTATTGGAGCTGTTACCAAAGAGACCACCGGACGGAGCAGCTGGTTTCGCACCAAACAAACCGCCAGACTGCTGTTGCTGGTTATTGTTGGAAGCACTGTTTCCAAACAGGCTGCCAGATGGCTGTGCGATGTTACCGTTGCCGTTACTGCTACCAAAGAGTCCTCCCGATGTGTTGTTATTGTTGTTGTTGTTGTTGTTTGATGCTCCGAAGCTGAACCCAGTTGATGCTGTGTTGGCGGGCTTAGCGCCGAAAAGACCTCCACCAGCGCCGGTAGCGTTATTGGCACCACCAAACGGAGAGGATGTATTTGAGCTCCCAAACATTTATGCGCAACGAAGAGACGGCGGTTGTCAATGGAGTGAGAGTATTGATGATCTGGGATCGATGACCGGAAATGAGGCAATTGGATGGTCTCAAAGGGGAAACTTGAGTGTGGAGATTTGTCCTGAGAATATTCAGAGAGCTTTAAATGCAAGAATCCACGCTTCACGTCACACAGACCGAGGGAGCAGGCGTTTGTGCTGGTCTAAGGCACTTCAAGAAGGCGGTTCCCATCAACGTAAACAAGCTGCTGGTTTTTTTTCCGAGGGTTCGCGAAACCGAGGGCTCTTGCGAGTTCCGGTCGCCATAGTCACGTGACTTCCGCGGTTTCCACGGTGACGGAAAGTTTTTTGTCTGGCACAAAATTTTCATGCCGCCAGAGGCTCATCTCAGCTTTCTAAACCCACAACGGCCAAACAATCAGCTCAGCTTCAGCGACCACCACAATGGATATCTCCAAGCCAGTGGGATCCGAGATCACCTCCGTGGACTTCGGTGTCCTGTCCGCGGACGAGATCCGTAAGCTGTCCGCTAAGCAGATTACCAACCCGATCGTGTTCGATAACCTGGGCCATCCAATTTCCGGCGGTCTCTACGATTTGGCTCTTGGTGCCTTCCTCAAGAACCTGTGTGCTACCTGTGGTCTGGACGACAAGTTCTGTCCAGGTCACCAGGGCCACATTGAGCTGCCAATCCCAGTTTACAACCCGCTCTTCTTCAACCAGCTCTACATCTTCCTCAGAAGCGCATGTCTCTACTGCCACAGATTCAGACTCAAGAGCGTCGAAGTTCACCGTTATGCTTGTAAGCTGAGACTGATACAGTATGGCCTGCTGCTTGAGCTCTCTGAGCTTGACAACATGTCTATTGGCGGCGGTTACGATGACGACTCTGAGGCCGAGGAGGATAACGGAACCAGCTCCAACCAGGTTGATCCAAGAGCCATCAAGGAGCTCATCCAGAGACGCGAGGAGTTCGTTGATGTCTCCATCGCCAAGGCTCTCAGCGAGGGAAGAACTACAGCGCATGGTATCCAGACCGCCTCCGTCTTTGAGGAGCGTAAGAAGGTTATCCACGAGTTCTACAAGAAGCTTTTGTCCAGAAAGAAGTGTGACAACTGCTCCATGTTCTCTCCAACTTTTAGAAAAGACGGCTTCACCAAACTCTTCGAGAACCCACTCACCGACAAGCAGGAAGTCAACAACAGAGTCAAGGGCCAGGCACGCCAGAACATGATCAAGGCCGGTAAGGTCGAGACTGAGGAGGCTTCTCGCCCAAGAGAAAACGCCAAGGGAGGCTCCAAGTACGTTCTCAGCACAGAGGTCAGAAATATCATGCGTGCTGTTTTCAAGAGAGAACACAATATCATCACATACCTGTTCAACTCGAGACCAAAGTCCACGACAAGAATCTCTGCTGACATTTTCTTCCTCCAGGCGGTCGTTGTTCCCCCAACGAGATTCAGACTACCATCCAAGCTCGGTGAGGAAGTTCACGAGAACTCTCAGAACGAGCTTCTATCCAAGATCCTCAACACCTCCCTGCTCATCAGAGATCTGAACGATCAGATCTCCAACTTTGAGAAGGAGAAGATGTCTGCGGACGACAAGAAGATCGCCTTCAACAGATTGATGAACGCCTTTGTTACCATCCAGAACGATGTCAACGCCTTCATCGACTCCACCAAGAATCAGAACGCCAATGCTGCTCGTAATGCCCCTCCAGGTATCAAGCAGGCTCTGGAGAAGAAGGAGGGTTTGTTCAGAAAGCACATGATGGGTAAGCGTGTTAACTACGCTGCTCGTTCCGTCATTTCCCCGGATCCAAACATTGAGACCAACGAGATTGGTGTTCCACCAGTCTTTGCCAAGAAGCTGACGTACCCAGAGCCGGTCACTGCCCATAATGCTGGTGAGCTTCGTCAGGCTGTCATCAACGGTCCAGACAAATGGCCGGGTGCTATTCAGATCCAGAACGAGGATGGTTCTCTTGTATCTTTGATTGGTATGACTCTCGACCAGCGTAAGGCTCTTGCTAACCAGCTGCTGACTCCATCTGGTAATGCTCCACATGTATTGAACAAGAAGGTCTACCGTCATATCCGTAACAACGATATCGTCATCATGAACCGTCAGCCAACACTTCACAAGGCCTCCATGATGGGCCACAAGGTCAGAGTCCTTCCAGGTGAGAAGACCTTGAGATTGCACTACGCTAACACCAATGCATACAATGCTGATTTCGATGGTGATGAGATGAACATGCATTTCCCACAGAACGAGAATGCTAAGGCTGAAGCTCTGAACTTGGCTAACACTGATTCCCAGTATCTCACCCCAACCTCTGGTAGTCCGCTTAGAGGTTTGATTCAGGATCACATTTCCGCTGGTGTTTGGATTACCAACAAGGACTCCTTCTTCACAAGAGAGCAGTACCAGCAGTACATCTACAGTTGTATCCGTCCAGAGGACGGCCACTCCACGAGATCCAAGCTCGTTACTGTGCCTCCAGCCATCTTCAAGCCACAACCTTTGTGGACTGGTAAACAGATCATCACTACTGTCTTGCTCAACATTACCCCAGCCGATAAGCCAGGTATCAACTTGCTGTCCAAGAACAAGATCAAGAACGAGTACTGGGGTAAGGGCTCGCAGGAGAACGAGGTTCTTTTCTACAACGGTGAATTGCTCTGTGGTATCCTCGATAAGTCGCAATATGGTGCTTCCCAGTATGGTATTGTTCACTCTTTGCATGAGGTCTACGGCCCAGCTGTTGCCGGCAAGTCGCTTTCTGTCCTTGGTCGTCTCTTCACCAACTACATCCAGAACACAGCTTTTACATGTGGTATGGATGACCTTCGTCTTACTTCTGAGGGTAACCAATGGAGAAACGAGATTCTTCTGACCTCTGTTGACGTTGGTCGTCTTGCTGCTGCGGAGGTTACAAACTTGGACTCCTCTGTCAAGCCAAATGATCCAGAGTTCCTTAGAAGATTGGAAGAGGTTTACCGTGATGACAATAAGGCCGGTATTCTGGATGCGGTCACTCAATCCAAGGTTAACACTATCACTTCCCAAGTTGTTTCCAAGTGTGTTCCAGACGGGACCATGAAGAGATTCCCATACAACTCTATGCAGGCGATGGCTCTCTCTGGTGCCAAGGGTTCCAACGTTAACGTTTCCCAGATTATGTGTTTGCTTGGTCAGCAGGCTCTTGAAGGTCGTCGTGTTCCAGTCATGGTCAGTGGTAAGACTTTGCCATCTTTCAAGGCTTATGAGACCGATGCAAGAGCTGGTGGTTACATCAAGGGCCGTTTCTACTCTGGTATCAGACCACAGGAGTACTACTTCCATTGTATGGCCGGTCGTGAAGGTTTGATTGATACTGCCGTTAAAACATCCAGATCTGGTTATTTGCAACGTTGTTTGACCAAACAGTTGGAGGGTGTTCACGTTTCCTACGACAACACTGTCAGAGACGGTGATGGTACTTTGATCCAGTTCCTCTATGGTGGTGATGCTATTGACGTTACCAAGGAGTCCCACATGAACCAATTCAAGTTCTGTATTGACAACTACGACGCTATGCTCTCCAAGTACAACCCAGGCGACTTGATTGATCACTTGGACACTGAAGCTGCTGCTAAGTACGCCAAGAAGGCTAAGAAGTCTTTGAAGGCCAACAAGGACTCCACCAAGTATGACCCTGTGCTCTCTGTTTACAACCCAGCTAAATATTTGGGTTCTGTTTCTGAGAAGTTTGATGCTAAGCTTGATGAGTTCATTTCCAGCAGTCCAGAGTTGCTGAAAAAGGCTGGTATCTCGGATAAGAAATTCCGTGCTTTGATGCAGTTGAAGTACATGCGCTCTTTGATCAACCCAGGTGAGTCTGTTGGTATTATCGCTTCTCAGTCTGTTGGTGAACCATCTACACAGATGACTCTTAACACCTTCCACTTTGCTGGTCACGGTGCTGCTAACGTTACCTTGGGTATTCCTCGTATGAGAGAAATCATCATGACTGCTTCCGCTTCCATTAAGACCCCACAAATGACATTGCCAATCAGAGATGAGGTTGATGATGACATGGCTGATGCCTTCTGTCGTTCCGTTGCTAAGGTTGTCTTCTCTGAGCTTGTTGACTTTGTTACTGTCACTGAGACTTCCGGTGACGGTGAACAGCCTGCTCGTACTTACGACATCAACTTCAAGTTCTTCGACAGTGAGCAATACTTGCAGGAGTACGATGTTTCTAAGGAGATGCTTGAGTACACTATTACAGACAGATTCTTGAAGACACTCGAGGTTGCTATTACCAAGGAGGTCAAGAAGCAAAGAAAACCGAACTCTGAGTCCTTGCCAGAGGTTGGAAAGGCTGTTCCAAAGTCTCAAACCCAAATCACTTCTGATGAGCGTGCTGCTAAGTCTGCTGACAACGATGATGATGATGCTGATGATGAAAAGCAGCGTTCTAAGGGCAAACAGTCCGTTTCTTACGATGACCCTGATGATGACGAGATTGAGACCATGAGAAAGGCTGAAAAGTCTGATGAGGAGATCGACTCCGATTCTGACTCCGATTCTGATTCAGACAGTTCTGATTCAGACTCTGACTCCGATGTTCCAGATGCTGATGTTTCCGGCGTAGTTTCAAACAAGGACTTGTCCAAGTCTGCTCGTGACCGTCAGTCTGCAGTTCTCAGTGCACACAACTTGATCACCAAGTTCAACTTTGACGATGCTAAGGGTGAATGGTGTCATGTGAGACTCGAGCTTCCAGCTGAAACTCAAAAGCTCCTGATGGTCAACATCGTTGAAGATGTTTGTCGTCGTGTTGTTGTTAAAGAGGTTCCAAACATTGGTCGTTGTCTCCACCCACAGCCAGAGAACGGTAAACGTGTCTTGACCACAGAGGGTGTTAACTTCCAGGCTATGTGGGATCAGGATGACTTCATCGACATCAACGGAATTACCTCTAACGATGTTGCTGCTGTTCTGAGAACTTATGGTGTTGAGGCTGCCAGAAACACAATTGTCAATGAAATTCAGAACGTTTTCGGTCGTTATGCCATCACTGTTTCGTCTCGTCACTTGGATTTGATTGGTGATATGATGACCAGAGAAGGTACTTACCTGGCCTTCAACAGACAGGGTATCGACTCTTCTACCTCTTCCTTCATGAAGATGTCTTATGAGACTACCTGTCAGTTCTTGACCAAGGCAGTTCTTGATGGTGACCGTGAGAAGTTGGAATCTCCTTCTGCTCGTATTGTGTTGGGTAAGTTGTCTGGTGTTGGTACCGGTTCCTTTGACTTGTTGGCTCAGATGCCAGCTGATGCTTAGAGTCTCTAGGATGTAATATTTTTTCATGGTGTTGTTAATGATTGTGAGGCGAGATTTATGTTATTAAGAAAGATGTTCTTGTACATTAAAAAGAATCTGTTGCTATATAGAGAAACAGAATATGCATATCAAGATAATTAAGTTTTTACTTGTAGCCACGTCCTCTATGTTCCCTATTCTTGACCTGAGTCATCCAGATATGGTGAGATATATGTAAATGCGTAGTTTAACATATACATCCAAGTGTTGAATAAATAGTCATAACACATTAAGAAACACAACTGACAATCTATAAAATAACTCAATATGTAATCCCTTTATACCCCTTCACTCTTTCCCTGCCTCCTCAGCAGCCTTCTTTTTCTTACCCTCCAATATAGTTTTCTTATTGAACAACTCCATTGTCTCCTTCTCCCATTTGGCAATAGAACTTTTGTCCTCTTGAGTCAACCTAGCATCACCTTTTTTGTTAAGAGCTTCAATCTTCTTCTGCAATTGCAAAATTTTCACCTCGATATCTGGATCATAACCGTTGAATTGATAGTCATACAGGTCATCTTTGTAAGTTCTTGCAATGCTGTTAAAATCATTTGCAAGCTGGATAGAGGAATCACCAAAAGTGTAATCAACTTGTTTGGCATATTCTTTCTTCAACAACTCCTTCATTTTGCTCCTTTCTGAAGAGATTAGCTGAGAAAGATCAACGTTCTCAAGTGCCTTAGCCTCCATTTTTGATTGGAATGGATCCTTATGAATAGGTCCAAAGTGTCTTCCTTTCATTAGCTCCAATAACAAAGCGTCCTGTTTTTCAGCACTCAACGACCCATCCTCTAAGATATTCTTCTCCTTCTCATGCAGCAATGAAGCATCCCAGTCTCGTCTATAAGCCTTGAGCACGTCATCATCTTCCAATAGGGCCATCATGTCCTGTTCAGTGGCAGAGTTCAAGTCCACAGTAAATCTTGAGTCAGAAGCTGCAGCCTTAACGTTATTGGCCGGAATCCACTCTCTGAGGGCTGGGAGATAGTAGTGTTCTTTGTACTCAGTGGAAAGCTTCGGTTGTAACTTATACTCCCTTTTCAACAATTTTGGCACCTGGTTTGGAACATATACTGGGACTTTGTCCTGATAAGTCATTCTCAATGGCGACAACTCGTCAATGCTGTAGATATGCTCGTTACGACAATTGTAAACTTTCAATCTGGTGTTGATGTCAAATCTCTCCTCCAGTGATTTAAGTTTGGTCAATCCACCCGGTTGACGTGCCCTCAGTTGTTTCAACTTTTTCATACGTTCTGCAAACGCAGCGTCGTTCTTCGACAGTTCCATCTCCTCTTCCGCTGTCAACCACTTGTAGTAATCATCCAGTAGAACGTTTGGATCACGATGCTCAACTGGCAGATCTTTCGGTAATGATTTATACTCTTCAACAAATCTCGATGGGAGAGAGATAGGCGAGACACCCAGGGCGGTGATATCGATGAAGAACCCGGTGTTTGTGTCAATGAATCTCCCGTCGATTCTGTTCAATCCGTTTCCTTTACTTCTATGCGTGATGGAGTTTGTGGTATCGAGATAGAATCTTCCATATCCGATTTCGGGGTCCTCAACAATGACACTCGAATTGTATAGCTCTGCCAATTTGGCAAAGTCTCTGAAGGGCATTTGGACGTCCAAGTCATCGTCCCACGGGAAGCCAATCCCGTTAAAATCATGGGCGAGCAGAGCACCGTGAGCAATCCAACTCAACAAACCGGCATTTGAAGTCAGAGAAAACCAAGTACGTAACAGACGAGTCAGCACGGCCTGGCGTTCAGCTTCGGAGTACTTACCATCGTTGAAGAATCTGATGTCAAAATGACCACCATTGATACCCGACCCCGAGGAGAGCATGGCCTCGTTCAGGTACTTCTTCAGAACCTCGTCACGTGAGTTTAGTGAGAAGTTCAAGGAGTCCTGGAACGCCTTCTGGTAGCGGGTTGAGGGTGTATGTGTTGCGAGATATTCTGGCCCATTGAACGTGAATTGCTCGTGTGTGAGTTCGACCCTGTATTGGAGGTCAAGCTCGTAAGGTTTGGAGATTGGCAGTTTGGACAAGAGCTCCCTGTGGAGCTCAAGGATGTTGACGTCAGCAGAACGCTCCCTCACGAGGTCGTGGACAAACCCGCTGTTCACCATATTGTGTTCCTGCTTGTTATCAAGTCCGTCATTGGACTTCACATTGAGCTGGAGATTGCCCTTTTGGGTGACAAACACAACTGAGTTCGGCGAAGGCGCCTCTGAGTAGAGAAAAGAACGCCCATGAACAGTCTTCAGATTAGGTCTTCCCTTGAACAGCTGTGTGAAGATCCTGAAGCCCGGCTGGTTGGGCGAGTTGTCTGAGCGACAGTACTTTTCGCAGTTCTTGGCTTCCCGGCTGTTTCTGACTCTTGTTCTCCTACTGGTAAGGGACCGCCACTGGATTTTCGGCATATTCTCATTCTTGGACTCACCGTCGTCTTCACCGTCATCCTGGAGCTGAGTATTTTTCCTGTCGTCCTTGCTGTACATTCTGTCGATCTTTGCCTGGAGCTCTTTCGTCTCTGACTTGCGCAAAGCCCGGCCACAGACGTACTCGCACGACGGCTTATCCTCTGGTGGCAGCTGAATGTACCCGTTAAGAACAGACAAATCTGCCCAGTCATACCACGAGAACGGCAGCTCGATCTGCGACAAATCGCCCAGCTGCTCGTACTGGCGGATTATCTGGTGGAGGAACACAGCATTGGTTAGTCGCGGGTCATAGTCGTACACCGTGGGACTCTCTGTGTGGAAGGGCTCCGGAACGGTGTACTTGTGGTTTATTGCGGAGTCAAAGAGGTGTTCTGTGGCAAACTCAACGGAAATGTCGTTCACAGGAGAACTCGTCGATTTGTATTGCAGAGTCGTGTACTTATCGCCAACGGAGGAGAGAACGATGTCCGAGTCGTACCGCATCAGCGATAATATGGCGACGTTCACGAGGACGATGGCCAGCACCAGCGGGAGGGCACGTGACCGCCTGAAGGGACGCCAGAGCATGTGTGGCAAAATGTGAGAGTGGTACGGATAGTTTCCTAGAGGATAACGGACATCAAGAGGAGAAGATGCAGAAAGAGCAGTCTTTTCAAATTGGTGTGGGCCTTTTTGGGTCGCGCACTGGCGGCTTAGCATCGATCTCCGTATGAGCCTTGCCATGAATCCCGTTTCAAGTGTGGTGAGGGCTGTAGCTGTTGGCCGTGAATTTCTCCTACTAATAAGAAAGCCCAGGTCCCCTTTGTTCTACGTTTTCACACAGTTTTGTGTCTGTTTTCTCCATATGAGACATTTTTTACCCCGGCGTTTGACCCTCATTTAATATCACAGGCACCGCAAACTCTCGGCATTTCGCTTCATTCACGGCAAAAGCCGGTATATCCGCTCCCGTGAGCTTTTTGGCACATATTTTGACAATATATGATTATATCTCTGGGGCTCTACTTCCATAGGGCCAAAGCTCGGGTCACGCGTTGTCTACTGGATCAGATCCGTTCTTCTTCGGCCTTTGTATATGGCTGCGTCACCGACCCCTGCATAAGTCGTATATCTCCTAACCTTAGATGACGTAGCCGGTATCTGACCCACTTCTTTCCAAATGCGCCCAGATTCTTCCACACCTCACTTTAGGCTGGCTACTGTAATGTGTCGCTCAGAAGTATACACCATTGGCTCTGCTGACTATAATAAGGGACCAATGATTGAGTAAGAAGCGATCTGAGCTCTCTCACAGGCACCGGGCTCTCCAGAGACGGAACACCCTCGGTCAGCAGCCACACACAGATAGACTAGCAGCTATATATGTGGGAGTCCAATGTTACCACAGGACACTCTGTATTGTGTTGATGGTTGGATAGAAAGAAAGAGTTCACCCACTATGGGAATGATATATGTGCCCCTACCGTATTTCGCGAACATGTTCTATGCCCCGGAAGCCTCCACGGCTTCGTTTTCGAGAAAAGAAGCTGCAATCGAGGAACTCTGGAGTAAGACAAAACAATGGAAGCATACCAATAAACAAAAGTCCTCTCTCGTTGATTCCAGGAACTTGGTTCTCCATCAGTGGCTCAGCAACTCGCACACTCTTTCCCCGTCTTCGCCGCAATCTCAAAGCTCACTCACATAGACTTCTACTTCCTCCATCACGCGTGTTATTCTCTCTCTTCCCCACACAACACAAAAACACAATGACGAAGAAACTCCCGCTGCATGAGAAGATCACCCGAAAACCCATACAAAGGGCATGTACCTTCTGCCACTCCAAACACCTTCAGTGCGACTCCACCAGGCCCTGCAAGAACTGTGTCAAGCGAGGAGTCGCTGAGAAGTGTGAGGACGTCCAGCGGAAAAGAGTCAAATACGTGAAAAAACGGTCACTCTCCGGAGACGAAGCCTCCACACAGGATACAACTATAAGGTCCGTATCGGACACTCCAGCTCCGGTATCGGCGTCCTCTATTCCGACTCCGCAGCCGGCATCAGCTTCCTCATATCCCATAGCAGCCCAAGAAACATCGTCGAAGGAAGCAGTCTTCCGTGACACTTTCACTCCTCCTCACCAACCACTCTCCAGACACCAGCTACACCAATCGTCTCAAAGAAGCTCCTCAGGCCACCACCAGATCCAAGCAAATAATCGTGGGCTCCTGAACACGGTCGATTCTCCGGATGTGTTCTCGTCCCTGTTCGCTAATCAAGAGTACGCACAACTCACTGATCTCCTCGACGATTCTGCCAAATCGCCAAGCCAGAGCTCTGTGATATATAACACTGAGTTCCAGACTGCCTTCCAGAATGACAACAACACTAGACCGTATATCTCGCTGGAAGACAACTCCAACAACACCACCAACACTGTGCCGAATCTGCTGCTAGCGCAGGCACCAGATTATACCTCGCCATTGATCCTGAGACATCTCATCAAGGTCCCAGAAGATGTCTACACGTCCAATCTCCAGCCGTACAACTACCCAAAGGCGTATCACGCCTTGCTGGACTATCTGAGAGGGAGGTTCAACAAGGACCAGCTGATCCAGATTGCGGAGACGATGGCCGCATACAGGCCGAGCTTCATCGCTGCTACGCGGTCATTGGTTGAGATGGACCTGCTATTCGCTGAACGATCGTTCCAGAGGTCCCTTCTCGAGTACGAATCCATGTCATCTTTGTCGTCATCACCAACAATCATGTGGAGAAGAACAGGCGAGATCGTCGCTGTCTCTACAGAGTTTTCGTCGCTGACATCGCATACGAAGACTGAGCTCCTGTCCAAGAGAACGTTCATTATCGAGCTCATGAGCGACGCCAGTGCAGTGGACTACTTCCGGCTTTTCTCCAGCGTCGCATTTGGCGATCTCAACGGTGTTATCATCACAGAGTGTACTCTGTTAAGTCCCAACGGAGAACCGATTCGGTGTGCCTCGACGTGGACCGTCAAACGCGACGTCTTCGACATCCCGATGCTGATCGTCGGCCAGTTCCTGCCGATTCTCCAGGTGAAGTAGCCAGCAATCGTAATTGAAGAATATAATGCCAATTGACGGTGATTTATTATGTATATCGCAGAGATCGTTATGTATGGCCTCGATCGCGTGCATATACAGAGCGTGCCCGCGCATGAGATTTAAAAAAAATTTCAGCCCCCCTAAGTAAACAAAAAACTTTTCTCTCTCCCTTCTCTTCTCCATAAACACAGCATATCAACCATTCGGAAATTACAACAGAATGACCGATACCGCCCACTCTGCCACTGACAAGACGACGCTGCCGTTCTCTGAGCAGCACTACTTCTCCTCGTACGACCACTTCGGAATTCACGAGGAGATGCTCAAGGACCAGGTGCGTACTCTGTCGTATCGTAACGCCATCATGAAGAACAAGGACCTCTTCAAGGATAAGATTGTGCTGGATGTCGGCTGTGGTACCGGTGTGCTGTCTATGTTTGCTGCTCAGGCTGGTGCTAAGCACGTGATTGCCGTGGACATGTCCAATATCATTGAAATGGCTCAGAAGATCATCGACTTGAATGGGTTCTCTGACAAGATCACTCTGATCAGAGGCAAACTTGAGGATGTCAAGCTGCCATACGAGAAAGTCGACATCATCGTGTCTGAGTGGATGGGTTACTTCCTCTTGTACGAATCCATGCTGGATACTGTCCTCTGGGCTAGAGACCATTACCTCAAGGAAGGCGGTCTCATCTTCCCAGACCGTGTTTCTATGCACATTGCCGGTATCGAGGACGCTGAGTATAAGCAGGATAAGATCCACTTCTGGGAGAACGTTTATGGTTTTGACTATTCTCCATTCATCGAGATTGCCATGTCTGAACCATTAGTTGATACCGTTGATAACGGTAACGTTGCCACAACTTCTGGTAAACTCACTTACATCGACATCAACACCGTCAAAATTGAAGATTTGGCCTTCTTGTCCAACTTGACCATTAAGGCTACGAGAGATGACAGAATCCACGGTCTTGTTGCCTGGTTCGATAACTGGTTCCCAAGTAAGGATAAGAAGAACGAGGTTTTCTTCTCCACTGGTCCCCATGCCCACTACACACACTGGAAACAAACCGTTTTCTACTTGGATGACGTTCTTGACGTCAAGAAGGGTGAAACCATCGACATCAAGTTGGCTAACCGTCCAAATGAGGTGAACCCAAGAGAGCTGGACATTGAGATCGAATGGGACTTCAAGGCTGGGGGTGATGAGTACAGAGCTTGTAAGGGTAAGCACAACTACTTCCTCCGTTAATCTTTATGGGAAGAGAAAAAGAATGGATAGAACATAGGGCTGGGCGCATTTGATATTTAGTTTCTAACCTGCATATTTGATCTTTGTTTATGTGACTTCTTCTTCTTGGGGCTTTGGAGATGGCTCTGTGTTCTCATGTGCAGAGCACGGTGGTTGGCTCAAGGCTATTTGTTTACTTCTCGTTTTCATTTGCTTTTATATCGGTTTTGTTTTTTGATTGAATGTATCATGTTTCTGCTAGCATCACTGTAGAAGTATAAGTATCAAGCTCATACGTACAACCCTGATTTCCAGCGGTATGAGGAAAACTCAGGTACGTATATGCACATACTCCGTCCCAGATCTAGTCCGAGCTCTGAGCTGTTGATGAGATGATGTAAGATCTCGACGGTAGCTAAAAGTTTGCGGCGCTTGCGCCATTTGGCGCAAGGCACAGTCCGATTCGAGGAATTGCGCAGCCACGTAATCGCGAAGTGTCGTTTTTGGACGGGATTTTGGCGAACATTTCCCTCCGGAAGTTTTCTTGAAACCCGGGGATTAATGGCCTGTCTTATTGCTTAAATACCGGCAAAAAGAGATGCATAAAGTTTCGAGCAACAATTCCTCAGAAATGAATACATCCAAAAAAGCACTAAATTATCTCTCTATTGTACAACTCCGTTCCGCAAACTCGTTACGGGCAGCCCCAGGGCTTTCGGGGCCAGCGGCGAGATGACGTATATGATGAGAGCTCCGATGAAACATTCTCAACATTTCCGGCGACGACAGTGGCGAAAGGGCGTTTATATAAGCTAAATAGCGTGTTCATATGGAAATGAAACGAAACCTACCAGATTGAACCAATCAAAGCACGTGTCTCTATCACTCCCGCTTTACACTGGAGGACCCTGATTAAAATAGAGATGTTCGATTTCCGATACGCGCGCGGCTTTTGAAAAAAAAACAAGTAAACAGCCGGAACAATATTCAAAACGTTCTTTTGCTTTCCCCCTTCCGAACACCGACACAGAACATCACTACAAATAGCAACGTCCACCACTGATCTCACTCTCGCTGCAGCTAGTCCAAGCTTCGTCTATTCTGTCATTCCAATCCCATCTTATATTGGTCCCTTCCGTTATCTGTCTCACCCCACAATAAACCCAGCACCTTCCATCACAGCATGAGCAGCGATAAACGTATTCCTTCACGGCCAGGGTCGCCACAGTTCACGGATCTTTCACCACAGACGAGTGCTCCTTCTCCGTCTCAGCAGATCCAGGTTCCTCGTCCACGGCTGGTCCGCAACGCTTCGGATACCGCCGTGTCCTCAACAAGCATAATGACGCTATCCAAGATCTACAATGAGCAACAACAGCGCCATTCTCCGCCGGCCACGAGCAAGCCCAAGAAGAGTCCTCCTCTGCGAGGGCTCTCTGGCCTCTCACCTTCAGCCAACTCTTCGAAGAAACTACATAAAAGGGTCCTCTCGTCCGCCTCCGCAAAGGACTACTTCTCTGCAGCCAACAACCCCGACGGCGGTCCAGCCAAATCACCACAACCAGAGCATCCACGGCTGCCCACTTTCCAACGCATTGAGTCCTTCAACACGCATCCACATATATCAGTTTCTCCCTCAAGCACATCTCCGTCCAAAGTCAATACGCCGCAGAGACCTGGGCTCACGAAAGATAATCTCAGTCAATCGAAGATCTACGAGAGAAGGATGAAACAGCTTCAAGAGGATCAAAACAGCATGGAGGAGGATATCTTTGCTGGCGCTGATATCACAGATGAACAGCTCGAGGATGAGGAGGTTGATCACAAGTATAAGGAAAAGCTGAACAAGATGAGAGAGGAGAAGAAAAGAGCAACTTTCTACAACAGTGATGCTGAAAGCGATGACGTTGATATCAATTCAGATGATGATGAGACATCCTCATCGAACAAAAAGACGAAAGAATCCAAGTCCACAACAGACTCTTCTCAGCATCAACATGATGCGTCTTCGTCCACCTCAAATGATGAGGAAGATGAGAAGAAGTTCACCATTAAGAACCTATTTAGACGTAAGACTTTGTCAGAGTCCCATAACACTGGTGATGAACCGAGTGTGACATCTGAAGTCACAAAGAAACGTGGATTCTTGAAAAGATTTGCCCTTGGTGATGAAGACGAATTTGATAACTTGCCAGAAGACAGTTTATTCCTCAAGTTTGTCAATTTGAGTGGTGGTGGTATGATTCCAGGTGCCTCAAAATCCAACAATCAAAAAGAGGATGATGAAGAGGCACAGCTAAATAATGGTCCTGAAGATATCCCACTACAGAATTTGGATCCACAACTTGAAGCTAAGGAACTCTTGGATGCACATCGTCACCATTACGCTAACTCCATGGCTTCATCTTCAAAAGATCATAGTGATGAATCCACTTTGAGGCCGGATAACACTAGTTTTCTCGCTCCAAACCCAGATTATTATCTCCGTGAAGATGATGGTATCTATGAATTGAATCTCGATGGTGGTGATGACTCTTATGTGGCTCCTCCAGAGAAAGTTCGTGGTGGTGTTTTATCGTCGTTACTGAGGCTTTATCAAAATCCAAATGACACTCGCTCAAGATTGAATCTTGGTGGTGCACACTCTACTGATATCTCACCGGTTGGTTCTGCATTAACTACGCCTACTCATGAACTTGGTAACCCATATGACAGCATGATGGGTATTGGTAAAAGACTCAAGAACTTGGCTTCTGGTAAGAAAAAGGTCACAATCGATGATGAAAACCTTGAAGAACAACAACAAGCACTTCATGGTCACAAAAGAGTGCACTCTTCTACTGACGTCACCGACAACTCCAACCTTCTCTCCCCAGATTACGCTGTCAACTCCAAAAAATGGGGTTCCGCTACCAATCTCCCATCTTTCAATAAAACTTCAAGACCAGCTTCCATTATGGGTGGTCCTAGTCATCTCAGACCAAAGCTCATCAAGGGTGCCACTGGGCTCATTAAGAGTAAGAGGGAACAGGCTCGTGCCAAGATCACAGTCCACATTGCTGATCTGCTCCAAAGACAACACTTCATTCTTAGAATGTGTAAAGCACTCATGCTTTATGGTGCTCCAACTCATCGTTTGGAGGATTATGTTCGTATGACTGCTCGTGTTCTAGAGATTGATACACAACTCATCTACTTGCCAGGATGTATGATTGTCTCATTCGGTGATCCAACTACGAGAACTTCTGAGGTCCAGATCATTAGATGTGCTCAAGGCCTGGATCTTTACAAACTGCACAGGGTTCACCGAATCTACAAACAGGTTATCCATGATTTGGTTGGTGTCGATGAGGCATCTACTGCATTGGATGAGTTATTAGCTTCTCCTCCAACTTTCTCGCCATGGGCATGTGTTTTGATCTATGGTATTTCGTCCGCTGCTGTCACCCCTTGGGCTTTTGGAGGTGGCTGGGTTAACTTACCCGTTTCATTCGGTATCGGTTGCCTCGTTGGATTGCTTCAGTTCATCATTTCTCCAAAATCAAACTTGTACTCAAATGTGTTTGAAGTGAGTGCATCCATTATGATTTCCTTCATTGCTAGAGCACTTGGTTCTATCTCAGGTGCTAACATCTGTTTTGCCTCTGTTACTCAAGGTTGTCTTGCATTGATTCTTCCAGGTTGGTTCATTCTCTCTGGCTCCCTCGAACTTCAAAGTAGAAACTTGGTCTCCGGTTCTGTTAGAATGTTCTATGCCGTTATCTACTCGTTGCTTCTGGGTTATGGTATAACTCTGGGTGCTGCTCTGTACGGTTGGATTGATAAAAACGCTACGAATGAAACGACTTGCTCGGACAGTATCAGCGACTGGTGGAGATTCCTTTTCGTTCCATTATTCACTTGTGGTCTGGCGACAATCAATCAAGCAAGACTGTTCCAGCTGCCAGTGATGTTGATCATTTCTTGTTCTGGACACGTTGTCTCCTTCTTTGCTGCAAAACATTTCTACAACTCCACTCAATTCACTGCTGCAATTGCATCTTTGGTGATTGGTGTCCTTGGTAATCTCTACTCCAGAGTGTTCAAGGGTATTGCCGTCTCCGCAATGCTTCCAGCCATTTTTGTTCAGATTCCAGGTGGTATGGCTGCTAAAGATGCTCTGTTGTCTGGTATCGAAAGTGCCAACCAGATTACCGCCAACAGTACAACATCTACTACAGATCAGGCTATCAGTGGTATGGCTGTTGGTATCAATTTGATCCAGGTTTGTATTGGTATCACTGTTGGTTTGTTCGTCTCCACGATTGTGGTGTACCCACTTGGCAAAAAGACTACAAGTGTTTTCACTCTGTGATTGCCAAATACAAGTCATGTTCATATATCACAAGGTGTAGTTCACTTCTTCTTGTTCTTAATCATTTTTCCTAGTCTTTTCAGCCCGTTCAAAGATGGAGATACAAAGACTCTAGCGAACCACGGAGTACAGAACAGCGAGAACATAACACGCACTGGGAATGTGGCCTTGACAATACCGTAGGCTGTAGCACCTTCAATTATCAGCTTCGTACGTTCCTGTAACGAGTAATTTGCGACCGTGTCACCGAGCTAGACGTTGGAGTTAGTTGGTCTGGACGACTAAACAATAATGGCCATACGTACAATTCTTTCAATGACTTCAGTGCTCTTAACAATCATCCAAGATGGGATATCTGCTGGAAGGAACTCATATTGATGGAACAAATACCACAATCCGAGAAATGGTGCCACGGCTGTGAACTCATGGAGAATCAAGAAGGACGATACATGAGCAAACGGGGCATCAACAAGTCGCTCACCGTACTTCTGGAACGGTTTAGGCAGTTTGGACAGGATGGACCTGACTTTTGATTCTTTCTTCTCTATAGGTTTCGGAGGCTGTGGGGATGGTTTGCGTGGCTGTTTCTCGAGCTCAGCAAAGAGATCTTTAGGTGAGTCTTTTGGAGATGTGTTGAGCACAACATTTGTGACATGGAGAGGGCGAACAAACGCTGGCTTTGTGAGTCTGAGTGTGGAGCTTCTAACTATTGGTCTCAGCAAAAGCATCTTTTTGATTATCTTTTTACTGCTTCAGATCACGAGATTGTGGTGGTTGGGGCTATAATTCAAGCCTCGGACGTTATCGCGATTGGAATAAAAGTCAGTTCTTAATTTTAAAGCACAAAGGGGTTGAGTTCAAGAAAAGTGATAATCTTTACATTGATAAATGTATGGATTATTTAAAGGTGCAGATCAATCAAACTAATCACTACCAGGATCTCTGCAAATAAAATTGGCTGGGCTTTATCGGAGGAATCACCAGTACGTCTCTATAAGCTCGGTCGCGCTCCTCATCAGCGCCTAAGAGAAACCATCAACTATATATTCCACGTCATCTAGTAATATTATATTATTATATGTTTTTTAAAGTTCTTCTATATCATTGTTATATTAATATTTATATGGGCTTAAATCCTAAGACTCAAAGCTAAGCCAATTGAAACGTCAACTTCATTACCTTAGAGTCATATGTCTGGCCCACCCAGCAAAGTGGCCCTGCCAAATCTACAAGTACAATGTTATAGCAATATGTACAGGTTTTAGTTGTTTTATACACACATCTTGCGTATTATACGTCCATGCGGGAGACAACTTCATCACATCTCTCACACAGCTTGTCCTCGCTCTCAGCAGTGTACTTCCAGCATCTTGGACACTTCGAATCGGCAGCAGGAACGACTGAAATAGCCACAACAGAGCGATCTTCTAGCATAAGTCTCCCTGGGTATCTGTAGGCAAACTTCTCAGGCATGTCCAGCTTGTTGATATACACGTGAGAGGTCAGGTAGCACTCAGCCAGTTCATCCTGGTACTTGCGAATAACTTTGCCAATGGTGGTATCCAGCTTGGCGAATAGGTACACGTCAGTTTCCAGAGAGCTTTTGATCGTCTTGTCCTCTTTACGACCCTTCTCTTGCAGCTTTAGGATCTCGTCCTTGACTCTCCATAGGATAGCGAAGTCTTCTTCGAGCTTCTCGTTTCTCATTTCTGGGCTGTACTTGACTGTTCCAGCTAGCAGCGGATTTGAGTGACCGTCCAGAGCCCATGTAGGAGCTTGGTCCCAGACCTCCTGTGTGATAAGGGGTAAGATTGGAGAGAGCAGAGAGCAGTAGACTTTCAAGAACTCCAACAGCACAGTTTGAGCAGAGCGTCTTGAAACGGAATCAACAGCTTCGGTATAGAGCCTATCTTTGATAATGTCAAAGTAGATGGAAGAAGCCTCAACATTCAGGTGGTTAGTCAACACTTTGAAAGCTCTTGAGAAGTTGTACTCCTCATACAGCTGCAACACAGTATCATTCATTGCATAGAGCTTGGAAAGGGCGTACTGATCAATCTTCTTCATCTGTGAGTATTCCACTAGATGCTCCTTCTCGAACCCATTCAGGTTACCAAGCATAAAGGCGTACGAGACCCTCAGTTTCTTCAGTGCATCACCAACATGTTTCAGAACATTTGGACCTATGCTGATATCACTGGTGTAATCCGCCTGCGCTACCCAGAGTCTCAACCCATCAACACCAACAGCGGGGATTTCCTTGGAACCCTTGATCAAGGTGGCTGGTGTCATAACATTACCAATTGACTTGGACATTTTGGCACCCTTCTCGTCAAGGGTGAAGCCGTGAGTAACAATGGTCTTGTAAGGGGCAACTGGTGTAGCTTCATTCGAAGTGGCGATCTTAGTCAGAAGAGAGCTCTGGAACCAGCCTCTGTGTTGATCTGAACCTTCCAAGTAAACATCAGCTAAAACGTCTCTTTCCAGTCCGTTCTCATCCACAAACTTCTTTATTTCGTTCCAGGAAGAGCCAGAGTCGAACCAAACGTCCATGGTGTCCTTGCCCTTATAGAAATCAGCACCTTGGCCTCTGTGACTTTCAGGCAACCATCTCTCAACGTTGTCCTCCTCTTCAAACCAGGCATCAGTTCCAAGTTCCTCCATCTTAGCGATGATGTGCTTCACAGAGTTCTCATCCATCAGCACAACGTTTTCGTCTGTCTTGGAGTACAAAGCAGGAATTGGCACACCCCAAGCTCTTTGTCTTGAGATACACCATTCGTTTCTGTTCTTGATGAAGGCACTCAGTCTGTTAACACCTCTCTCTGGGACAAACTCCACACCGTTCAAGGCGTTCAACGCCTTCTCCTTGATGTCACCAACATTGGAGAACCACTGTGGAGTCGCACGGATAATGACTGGCTTTTTGGATCTCCAGTCGTATGGGTACGAGTGGATGTACTTCTCGTCGATGCCAAAGATCATTTCACTCTCCTTCATCATACTCAGCACGGCAGGCGTTCCGTCTCCCAGCACTTTTTTGCCAATCAACTCAGTATAACCCTCCGGCAACTCATCGGTATAGCACCCAAACTGGTCAACGGGGGAGATAAGATCAACGTTATTGGAAAGACAGACGAAGTAGTCATCATTACCATGGCCTGGGGCAGTATGGACGAGGCCGGTACCGGCAGAGTCGGTAACATGATCACCATGGAAGATGGGGAACTTTGAGCCTGGGGTACGAATGTTGGTGTACGTCGTTCCAATCAGTGCTGAGCCTGGAATAGCGATGTTTGTGCGAGAATAACAAGGATTGATGGAGATGAGGGACTCCGCAAGCGACTGGAGCACAATCACAGAGTCTGTGGCTGAGTTGAGGACGGTATAAGTAAAAGACTCATTAATACAGATGGCCCGGTTAGACGGGATCGTCCAGGGTGTAGACGTCCAGATGAGCGCAGAGAGCTTCTCCAGCTTGTTCTTCTCAATGATATCTGCTAGCTCCCTTGTAGGCTCAACTACAGGGAACTTCACGTAAGCAGCTGTTGATCTGTGGGCCTCGTTGTACTCCAGCTCGCCCTCCGCAAGAGCAGTATGCGTCTCACAGCCCCAGTAAACGGGCTTTTTCTGTCGTTTGATGAGGCCCTTCGAAAGCATCTCCTGGAATATACGCAGCTGTGCAATCTCAAAGTCGTGATCCAGCGTCTTGTAGTGGACCTCCCAGTCTGCGAGGATAGCGAGCTCTCTGAAACCGGCTTTCTGGCTCTCAATGGTCCTTAAAGCGTGGTCTCTGGCGAGTTTGCGGATCGCCTGGACGTTCAAAACCGTCGAGGAGTCCGTCTTCATCTTCTTGTTGATCTTCTCCAGGGCTTTGAGCTCGATCGGAAGCCCGTGGCAGTCCCAGCCCGGTTTGTAGTACACCTTCTTGCCCTTCAGCACGTTCAATCTGTTGATCATGTCCTTAAGCACCTTGTTCAGCGCGTGGCCCAGGTGCAAATCTCCGTTAGCGTACGGCGGGCCATCGTGGAGGATAAACACATCGTTGTCTGTTGGTCTGGTCTCAAATTGGTGCTTGTAGACGAGCTGAGAAGAGCGTGGGATCAGATCCTGGATAGCCTTGTCGTACGAGCTCCGCTTCGCCAGCTTCGTCTTCGGGAGGCACAAGGTCTTCGAGTAGCTGTGTGCCAGATCAGCGTATCCCCTTCGTGGGACTCTCTGGAGAAGCATTGCCCCAAAAATTGCCAACTTTTTGTGTTTTTCTAAGCCAAAATGAAGCTCCTATAGTGATTCATTACATGTCCAGCTTATATAATATGGTGAGGGAGCGCGATATTCAACACCCGGACACCACGATGCCGCGAACAAAACTTTTCACTGGGTTGGAAAAAAACGTCGACAAAAGGGAAGCCGTCTCCGCTTTAGTGGCCAGAACCCCCAAATTCCCCATAAAAACCAATTACACAATGCCAATTGACCAGGAGAAACTCGCCAAGCTTCAGAAGAAGGGCAACACCAAAGTCGGTGGTGTCAGAAGAAAAGCCAAGAAGTCCAACGCCGCCCCAATCGCCGACGACTCCAAGCTCCAGGCCACTCTCCAGAAGCTCAACGTTCAGACCCTCGAGGGCGTTGAGGAGGCCAACTTCTTCAAGGACGACGGTAAGGTGTTGCACTTCAACAGAGTTGGTGTCCAGGCTGCCAACCAGCACAATGTCCACGGTTTCTACGGTATCCCACAGGAGAAGGAGATCACCGAGTTGATCCCAAACATCATCCCACAGTTGGGTGCTGAGAACTTGGAGATGCTCTCCAAGCTCGCTGCCCAGTTGCAGCAGAACCAGGCCGGTGCCCAGCAGGCTTCCGGTGAGGAGGAGGACATCCCAGACCTCGTTGAGGGCGAGAACTTCGAGACCCAGGTCGAGTAAGGGATCAAATCAACAAAAAAACCTCACAAAACCCCCACAAAACCAACGTCGCATAATGTGCACTTCAATTCATGTTGAACGACCATGTAATAATCTGTAGTAATTCAATCCAACTTTATTGACTAAATTAGTTTCCTTTGAAAAAGTTATTAACAGTGGATCATCGCAGGCCGGTATTATATACACCATGAATATCCGAGGAGATTGGTACGTCGTTGATTTATTGACTATTATTATTTATAGTCTTCTTGATGTATATATAAGCCAGGGATATTAATTACAGGCCCAAGATCTGGCTTTATAATCAACTCATATTATAAGATTGCGCTTTGCTAGCGAGAACCGCAGATCATCGCGCTCTTAACTATGGGAGCGTCATGCGGAGGTCTCTTTTATTTGGCTTCATAACACATAATTGCGTACAGAATTCAACAAAAATTTGTAGTATCCCTTTTTTCCCTTCAAGTCCAAATCATTCCAATGGTAACAGTGATCTCATTTGCGAGAAATGCCTGGTTATATATGGATTTAGTTTTTGGATGTTATGCAGTACGTCGTGATGAGCTGACGCAGTCGCGCCCAAGCGTAAATAATATATAAACTGGCAACTCTGATCATGAGGAACGCCTTCAAACTGCGGTCAAAAAGAACGACGGATCAGCTTATATATCTTGCAAACAAAATAGTTATATATATGCTTATTTTTATACAGGTCAAGCATCTTTTTGGTGTATTATTGGTACTTTTTCAAACTGGAGAGTCCCAAAAAATGGACTGAAATTATCAAAATTGTATTGTGGATCATCATGAAATCATTTTTGAAGAAACAAAATTACTAGATAGACCCCTAAACGCCATATCATAACATACTTCAGTTCCCTATAAAGCACATGATGTATTTAAATATCATATATTCTATGACTTTTCCTAAGAGATATTGCATTTAGAAGGCGGTGAGTTGTAGCTGGTGTCCGGGTGTACTACCATAACGAGGCAGAGATCATTATCAGAATTCGAATTAACATTGACATATATTAAATACCTGAGAAACCTTCGATGATCAAAGGCCCAAATTACATCTGCTGGATGGATCAGATCCTGATATTACTCTACCCATCAAAAGTCACTGTATGTGCTCCATAGATCACTTTTCAACATTGCACGATACCATGCCCCTAGGAAGAGTCACGTGACCTATGAGCTGTATAGCTTTACTGAAAGATTCAAGATTTGACAGTGAACCAATTTATACGTGTGAATACTATGAAAACCCTCACAATGAAAAGCCCCTTTCATAGGCTTTCTGGCAGCACTTGATGGTTTAGCCAAGCAAGACATACAATGTTCGCGATATCACAATGTCAAGGTTATGGAACACAAAGCTCTGGAGAAGTATCCGCTCCCTCCATATATGCCGGTAATTCAAGCTGAACAGTGACCGTCATTTCGTTTATAAACCGTCGCAGGAAAACACAGACTTACAGTGTTTACAAACTCAACTATGGGGAATTGTTTCAGTTCTGCTCCTTCTGAAGGGCATACCCTTGGAACTACGAAACGCACCACAAAGCCTTCTAATATAGCTGAGGAGACTTCTTCAAAGAAACCAAAGCCCTCTACAACGGCAAATCCGAAAGTAGACAAGACGAAAGGCTACTCACTCAAAGAAGGGACCGATCCAGAGAAGCGAACCGAGACTGTTGATGCAAAAGAAGCCGCAAGACGTGCTGCTGAAGAGAGAGCCCTTAAAAGCCAGGCCAAAACAGGGGATCTTGCAAAGAAGCTTCAGAAAGAGAGAGCACAGGGAAATGCCAAGCTGATGAAGGCTGAAAGCGAAAGAAAACTAAAGGCGAAGGAATCAGAGATCCCGGTTTATGATTGAGAGGATTATGTGTATATATGTTCTCATTAGATGTGTTACATAGTAAACTTTCCAGATCTGTCATTAGCAGACTTCTTCAAACCCTGAATGACAAATGATTTGAACAATTCGATGGCTTCATGCACTTGTTGTTCCTTGTCAGCTTCAACAAGAATATGTAATTTCGGTGGGTCCCCTTTCTTTGGTTCTTCACCTTCTGGATAGTATTGACCCCTAAATGTTACAGCAACGGATGTCTGTTCCACAACTTTGTTCACCATGTCTTTATTCGTAGCAATCCATCTCACATTCTGAGGCAAGTCGTTAGTGTTGATCTTAGCATTGAACTTACCTCCATCAACAGTATGTGTCTCAACGTTGTAGGTAATCTCCAAGTTTGGATCCTTATCAGAGTCACCATCTTCGTCTTCATTGTCATCATCATTATCAGATCTGTTACTTTTACTTTCATCATCAATCTTAGCAAGGTGTTTCTTCTCACTCTTCTCTTTGTCACGTATTCTATCCAAGTTATCCAAACCTTTACCACCAAATCCGGTGGTAATCTTCTTTTTACCAGACTTCATCTCTTTCTCAAACGAGAGAGCCAACTCCTTAACGTCTTGGGGAACATCATCGTCTGGCATGAACTTATATATGATATATGCCTGGGCATCCTCATCTTTCATAAGCAAAGAGATAGCTGTACCCTTAGTATTACCTCTAGCAGTTCTTCCCGTTGTGTGGACATACTGGGCAAACGTCTTTGCAGCATTGTACAATATAACCAGATTCACTGCTGGAACATCCAAACCTCGAGAAAGAACCTCAGTACAAACGAGAATGTTGGATGATTGGGATTTCTTGAAGTGCTGCAAGTTGGAGGTACGTTCATAAGCCGGAAGACCAGCATGGATACATATTGGTTCATAGCCTTTCTCCACAAGACGTTTGTTCATGAAGTTGACTTGGAGTTGAGACTCACAGAAGATGATTGTTTTGTCTCCACCTTGTTTACCAAGAAGTTCAAGAAGATAATTGAATTTGTCATCTTCAGAGTTGAAAACCTTACCGAGTTGTGTGATATTCTCGTTGACATCCTGCTTATTACCGACGGAGATGACTGTTGGTTTCTTCAAGATCTTAACCGCAAAGTCACGAACTTTTGGAGGGAACGTAGCAGAGAACAAAACAGTTTGCTTATCGGGCCTTATCGTCTTCATGATTTGACTCACTTGTGGACCGAAGCCCATATCAAACAATCTATCAGCCTCATCAAGCGTAACAAACGTGATACGGTCCGTCTTCAACAGCTTACCATTGTTCAATGTCAAGAGATCTATGTATCTTCCCGGCGTTGCAACAATAATATGGACTCCCTTCTTGATATCTGAGATCTGGGACTTGAGCTCCGAACCACCAGTACAACAGATCGACCGAAGCCCACTCGGTTTCATGAACTTTTGACACACATCATGGATCTGGATCGCTAGCTCTCTGGTCGGGGACAAGATGATACCCAAAGGTCCTGTTTCCCCGTCAGCCAACGGTCTTTGTTGCTTGATGTGCTTCAACATACCAAGCATGTAGCACATGGTCTTACCGGAGCCTGTCTTACCAATACCGATAACGTCTTTACCACTCATAATAGCTGGTATGGTCTGTGATTGAATGGGTGTTGGTTCTGTGAATCGTAGCTCATTTGTTAGGATGTTGAGCACTGTGGCATCGAGACCAAAGTGGTAGAAGTTAAACACCGGGTTGATCTTCTTGTTGTTGATGGAGATGTTATTCAGCACACGAAAGTTGAGAACTTCATCCGGATCGATATCATCGCTTTCAACCAGAAAGTTCTTAGTGAACGGTTCCAGCTCTTTGATGTTGAATTTCGGTGCTTGAATCTCCTTTGACTTGGAGCTTCTCAACTTCTTTAAGAGCTCGATGGCCTCGTCGTTCTTATCCACATTATCATTGAGCTCAGCAGCAACGTCTCCGTCTTCCATGAGATTGGACTCGTTCGATTCAGTGAGCGTGATGTCTGTATCTTTCCCGTTTAGCTGGTTCATGTATGCATCGAGCGGATCATCATCATCATCATCATCAACTGATTCAGCCATCACATCAGCGTCATCCTTTGCCGGACCATCAGCAGTTGGGATAAAGAGCTTCTTCTTCGCTGGGCCCTCATCCTCCTCAGCCAAGGTGCCAAACACGTTGACCTTCTTAGCAAGAGGCCTTTTGAGCCCAGGCTTGCTCTTGGTCTTGGACTGTGCAGCAACCTTGGGAAGCGATTTAGGAACCGCTTTTGGAGCAGGGCTCGGAGCAGAATTCTCCTTCTGTTTCTTCCTCTCCGCCTGCTTCTTCTTCCACGCCTCGAGCTTCCTCAGCTTCTCGAGTCTCTTGAGCTCATCGCCGGTCTGAGCGGGCTTCACGTCGGTGTTAGTAGTCGACACTTCCCCAGGTGCCTGAGTAGGAACATGCCTTGAGTGCTGGTTGTTATTTTCTGGAGACATCGGTGGGGTGGATGTTGTGGGGTTTCACGGAGAGTTTTGGCAGTGCTTGGGGTTCATTTGCTGTGTGTTTACCTGTTGATGATGTAAACAGAAATTTGTGCTGGGGTCTGCAGGTGGTGTCCGGGTGTATCACCACCTACGGTCAGTGCTCAAATTTGTACTGAGAACAAACTACGTACCCCCCTCAGCTCATAAAAACCATACCACAAACAACAAAAAGGAGCCATTATGAGCGACACAGAGTCTGAGGAGGCGACTCCGGTATCAATTCCTGAACGTGTTTCTTCTGTGGGCAAAGAAGCGATCGAAGAGCAGCCCAAAGAAAAACCCCAGGCCCAGGAGCCAGAAGCTGAGAAGCAGGAACACGCAGTAGAGACTCGACCGGCTACAGAGGAGAAGGACAAGAAACCCTTGGGTGGCTTCAAGATCAGAAAGAGACCCTTGGCGACAGCTTCCACAGAAAATGCAAGCGAGGAGAGCTCGCCAAGGCCAGAGGCCAACGGCTTCTCAAGAAGAGCCAGACAGAACGACTTCAGAGGTACATCATCAGAGAGGTCACGTGGCGTGACAGATACATACATCCCCGAGTCACGTGCACGCAGTGGTGAACCTTCCACCAAGAAGCCGTCCAGACGGTCAGATATCGAATACCAGTCACGCTACGCCCGCGAGGGAAGAGAGAGACAGGAAAGCGACGAGAGAAGAATCGAGGAGGAGATAAGAATGAAGAGACAGAACCTGGACGCTGTTGTGAGAAACCACTACAATGAGCGAACTTTCATCGCCAAAGGCCAGAAGAGAAACCTGTCGCCCATCATCAAGCTCAGAAACTTCAACAACGTCATCAAACACATCCTCATCAACAACACGGCAACACCAGGGTCCCGTGTGCTTGATCTCGGGTGCGGTAAGGGTGGTGATCTAAGGAAATGGGAGACTGCCAGAATATCACAGTATGTTGGTATCGACATCTCCAATGCCTCTATCGTTGAGGCCGTGAGGCGTTATCGTAGAAGCCAGTGTCCATTTGAGGTCACCTTCGTCACCGGTGATGCGTTTGGTACACCGTTGCCTGTTGTTCTTCGTGAGTTTCCAATGATCGCGTTCCCTGTTGATGTTGTCACGATGCAGTTCTGTCTCCATTACGCCTTCGAATCAGAGGCCAAGGCTCGTATGACTATCGAAAACGTTGCAAGATCTCTGAGACCGGGTGGCCATTTCATCGGTACGATTCCGAACTCGGAATTCATTGCCTCGAAGATAAGACATCTCCCACCAGGTGAGAAGTCATTCGGTAATTCCATCTACTCTGTCACTTTTGAAGAAGTGCCACCGAAATCTGGTGAGTTTGAGAGCGCCTACGGTAACATCTATAACTACTTCTTGAAGGATGCTATCGACAACGTTCCCGAGTATATCATCCAGTTTGAAGATCTCAGAGCATTGTGTGATGAATTTGGCTTGAGACTGAAGTTCAAGAAGAGCTTTGCCGAGTACTTCAGAGAGCAGATCCCAGAGTGGTATAAGAAGCTTTCACCAAACGTGATCGAAGGTATCAAGAGATCAGATGGCTCTATTGGTGTAGAGAAGGATGAAGCAGAAGCTGCTGCACAGTTCTACGTGGCATTTGAGTTTGTTAAGGCCGGCTGAAGTTCATGAGACCCTTCTATATCTTTCAATTACGAATAAACACTGTACGGTTCCGAGAGAGAATCACAAAGCAGTAGTGACAGTCATGGACTGAGAATTGATCAGCATGATTGGAGGGAGACCTTCACACCAGACCTGCAAGTTGTTCATGTATTCCTTGCAGTCAGCTTCACTGTAATGTGTGCCAACAACTGGAGCAGGCAATGTGGAGAAGATGACATGTGTCTCACTGGAAATGGTTTTCATGAGGTCATTGAGAATCAGATGCTGAGCTTTTGCGGGAAGGTCGTTGAACGTTAACTCATCAATACTCAGTTCGGCTCCATTCCCTGTTGTAGTATCCTCCTCCATGATGACACTTGTAGCAGTACTTGAAGTACTGCCGAACTTGTTACACCCAGCATGCTTCGATTTCCTGGACTGCTCAGGAACAAGCATAATAGACGGCTGATCACCAGTAGCATCGTCAATCACCTTCGACCTTGGAATCTTCTCAGACGAGAAGTTTGGTCTCTGGTTCTTCTTGGCCTTGCCCAGAGTCGTCAGCGTGCTGGAGTTGGATGGGGTCTTCTTCAGTGTACGAGGACGGGTACTGGAGCTCAAAAGGGAAATCATCGAGTCATCAGCATATCTTGGGGCATCAGTATTAGCACGCCTCAAGCTCTGGAACTTGAAGCGGTCTTGTGATCTCATTGTGTCCGACTCACTGTATGTGCTTTCCAGATCACTGTCAGAATCACTCTCAACGGCTCTCAGGAAACCATTATCGGCCAGCTTGTTGGTAGTCATGCTGAATGACAGACCCATCTTCTGAAGTCTTGAGATGTTGTATTTCTTCTCCTCGAGACCATCAACAATATAAGGACTGGAAACGCTGATGGTGGGGACATTGACAATAGATGAGCTTTTACTTGAAAGTGAACGGGAGTTTTTCAACTCAACCCACCATTCGTCGTCATGCAAAACTTTGTCAACATCTTCAAGATTTTGATTCCTTCCCTTGACAATGGTGTTGTAAGTCTTGAAACTCCTGAGACAAACAACTAATATCTGAGCCTTGATTCTTAAAACCTCAATCAACTGTTGAATTCTCTCACGTTCATTATCCATGTCTTCAGGGTCCTCAACGAAGACCACAATTCGCAACTGATGCGTTCTCTTCCATTGAGGCACTGTTCGTAAGATAGCACCGAGCTGCAAGATCAAAGTGTATGTATCAAAATTGGTAGTCAAGGCAGATTTCTCACCACTTCTGTCAAACACCTCAGCAGACATCTGGATTGGATACAAGTCAATAAATTGCTTCTCTTTGCCCTTTGGCTCTTTACCACTAGGAATATTGATGTGCTCAAAACCCTTAGCAACGGCAATATTAGTTCTCATCAAGAGCATATCTTCAATCAGAGAAATCCAATTCTGAATACTGACTCTTTTTTCATTTCTGCATTCATCGGTCGGAAGTTGTTCAACATCAATAGTTTGTGTACTAGCTCTTTTTGTGTTCATAGGACGATTGGTCGGATAATGCTTCTCCATATCAAAGAAACCAAGAACAACAATGTTTGGCTTCATACCACCCAGACCTGAACCCAATATAACGTTTCGGACACCCCATGGAAGAGTTGGACCTAAGCCAATCTGAACAAAAGCCTTGATCTTACTGATATCACGGAGCTTGATCCAGGCATTCTCCTGTCTTTTAAATTCGGTGAAGTTATTTTGGAAACTTTCTGTGACAATGACATGCCCCAAGATATAGAGACCACCTTTCTTCAAATGGTTACAGAAGTGTATCAGGTTCCATGAACTTCTTGGACTGTCAACAAGCAAAAGAATCTGGGGTCTCCAATACTTCACATTGTCTTGTCTCAGTCGTAGCAAGTATTTTCTGACTTGATGATAGATCAAACTCTGGGAAACATCACCCCATGGCTTTGGAGGACTGACGTAATGAATGAACAAGAACAAAGCAGCCAAAAAGATGACGACAAGGGTGGCAGATATACCATCAACGATGAACATAGCAACAACAGAAGCAACAAGACCCATCAAAGCAGTGTACCAGTCAAAGTACCTGAAAGACGGTCTAAAGTTTGGAGCAGATGCTATTTTCAGAAGGAAGCAAGCCAGATTGGTAACGATAAATGTCATCAGGAAAGCCATCGTAATGAACGAGGCAATCTGGTTAATGTTGGCAAAGATACAAAGCTGGGTCAATAGCCATGTCAACATGATGGCTGGTATTGGATTTGCTGTAGCTGGATCAACTTTACTGAAAACGCCCAGACCCGGAATGATGGCATCCTTAGCAATGGCTTGTAGAACATTAGCAGCACCAACGATACCAACAATAACAGAGAACAAAGAAGTAGAGAACTCACCAATAAGAATCACCGTCGAGGAGAAGTTGACTGTCTGAATGATCTGCACGTCTTTGTGAAGCAAAGCTCTTGGGACAGATGCAGCGAGAGAGATGATGACAAGGGAGTAACAGACAAATGTGAGGAGAAGGCCCCAGAGAGTACCTTTAGGGATAGATTTGGACGGTTTTCGGAGATCACCTGACATGCTTGCACCAGCAAATATACCAGCAGTTGCTGGGAAGAAGATGCCAAAGAGATCATTGAAAGTCTCTTTTGAGGTCATGAGCGACCCAGCTGCGCCCTTGGTGAAATGAGGCAGCATGTTCTCTTTCAAAGTCTTCAAACAGGGACCAGTATATCTCAGGCCAAGTTCTGGAATATCAAATGGCTTGACGAAGAGCGCAGAGATTGGAACGGATATTGTTGAAAAGAGCAGCAATATAAAGAGAAGGAAACCAGCCTTCGAGACGAGTTGACTTCCCACCAAGGCAACGCATATGCACAGGAACAGCAGAATAGTGGAGTAGCAGAACTCCCACCAATATCCTTGTGGAAGTATTCTGGCCATAACACCATTTTCCTCTCCGAGGTTGATGAGAAGTGGCTCGATGAAACCAACAACGTTCATACCAGAGTTCAGCACTTGTCCAATGTAGAAGACTAGGCCAATAGACCCACCAAACTCCGGCCCCAGGGACCTTGATATCATATAGTAAGCGCCTCCACCTCTGACGGTTCCGTTCGTAGCAATGGCACTGATACTAAGCGTTGTTAGGAGATCAATGGCGTACGACATGAATAGCAGTAAGAATGATCCAACCATCCCCATCTGGCCGATAATGAAGCCGAAACGCAGAAACATAAGAATGGAGAGAACATTGAGTGCTGTGGGGACAAAGACACCGTCAAAAGTGCCTAATTTCGTGGTTTCTTCCTTCTCGGGATCAGTGGGGAGTGGTGTAGCATTATGGAACGAGGCACGCCGTTGAAAATGGGATTGTCTTCGCCTTTGCGGCAGAAGCGGTGTGTTCTCATGAGCAGAGGTTGAGCCTCTGGGCACCTCAGAGTCCACAAACTGCAAACTAGTCATTGTAAGTGTTCTTGGACTTGACAGGTATTTTGCTCCTTCTCAGTGGGAGGCAGTCGTATGTGAAGCAACCGGGATGGCGGGGGAGAAAGATAGCAGGGTAGAGAGTACCGAAACGACGTGTGCTATAAAAGGTGAAGCACTAACCAGGAGCTAATTGGAAACGATTGTGCGTTTTTTAGAAACGTGAGACTGATAGATTTGGTGCCAGGCGCTGTGAATTTATGTTTTGGGCTTTATCGCGGTCTCGTTGAAAAGCAGCACTAGTAGAAAAGCACTGGATTTTACAACACACGAGGTATTATCGCGGAACAAACTACATCATGATGACGACTCTTTATACTTGAGATCAGTATCCATTCACGAAGTCCCGAGTATATAATTGAATAGCATGCAAACCATGGTTGAACTAGCATGAAAACAAAGGAGGTGATGTAGAAGTCAAATCAAGTGGCATGAAAAAGCTTTGAGGGATAACTGAGCAAAATACGTAAACTGTGCTATCAAAACAAGCTGCAAGCACCAAAGTAGAAAGCAGATCTATGAGCACCAGCGTGATCCATAGAATCGGTAGAGTGAGTCAGAAAGACACTTCTCGTCAATAATGAAGTGAGAACAAAAAAAAAAAAAAGAGAAACAAACCGGGAGGGGGGCAGCAACAAGTTCCATCAAGGAAGAGTTGAAACAGAGAATGGAAGAAAAGAAATGATGATGGAGCACCAGAAGAGTAAGCAATGGAAAACAATCAATTGAGGGATATATCAATCAGAATGACGGACTGTATGGTTCTTGTGCACAAGGCCAAGGCCACTATAGTATCAAATCGTACAACATTAACAGTGATGGGCGTTTAGAGGGAGAGTCATTTGAGAGTTGGCTCAACAGCTTGGAAGATAGTGCTGAGAGAACAACATTCAAATCTAAGAATAGAAACAACTAAAGCTAAGCGAGCTGTTCAGACACCTCCATAAAAACACAAATGC
The DNA here is from genome assembly GCA_030581715.1 of Petasospora mississippiensis. Taxonomy (NCBI): domain Eukaryota; kingdom Fungi; phylum Ascomycota; class Saccharomycetes; order Phaffomycetales; family Wickerhamomycetaceae; genus Petasospora; species Petasospora mississippiensis. The sequence goes on along the minus strand of JAKTVV010000002.1, from coordinate 56,373 downwards.
AACATATTCAGACGAAACAAGGAGCATCTGAACTTTTTTTTTGGTTTGTTTGGTTTGGTTCCAGGCCAAATATTCAAGGTTTAATCCTCCTTCTTGTCATCGCTGTCATTCTCCTTCTTATCAGCATCTTCCTCTTCAACCTTACCAGCAGCATCACGAAGATCAATCGACAAGACCCAATAGTCCCAACCTTGAGCGAGTCTGACCTTATCATTACGGACTTCAAGAATTGGTGAAGCCTTCAATGCGTTTCTCATAAGCTCAATATCACCACCAGTCAACTGCTTTAATCTGTTGAACTCTATCAACTTGGACAGAGGAACGAATCCACTGGAGTTCATCTGTTTTCTCAAATAGAAGTCTTTAATCAAGTTTTCTGTGGAGAAATAATAGTTCAACTGAGAAGCAACTAAAGAAATCTGATCCGGTTCAGCAGTGTAACTACTGTACATCATCTGTTGAGTGAAAGGAGGGAGACCCTGAGCAGGTGGGATTGTGGTGTTCAAAGTAGCAAACTCCGCCTTGGATGGAGACTGAGAGTTTGAGCGTGAGCCCGAACCTGGTGGGAAATTGGTAAAACCAGCAGGAGCAAATCCGAATTGATTTGGGGGTTGAACAAATGGAGGACCATTAGGATACGGATACGTGTAGTTCATCATGTAAGGGTAGGCTTGACCACCAAAGGAATGTCTTACGTTGCCAAACCTGTTGTTGTACTTTCGACCTCTGTTGGGAGCATTGTTGTAGTAGAATCCATTGTTGGGAGTGAAAGGTTCAGAGTTTCTATGATGTTGTTGTGGTTTCTTGAACTGATGCTGCTGTCTGGTATGTGTGGAAAAGTCGCTGTTTGGCGACGAAGCTTCTGGAGAGGTCTCTGTGGAAGTGGCCGTTGGGGCGGTAGTTGCCTCAGTCTGTGGGGACAAGTGCTCAGCTGAAGTTTCAGCTGGCTTGACGGATGCTGAATTGGGAGTTGTAGCCTTTGGTTGTGGAGTTGCTGGTGTTGGATTTGGAGACTTTATCGTGGCATCAGCAGTCTTTGCTTCCGTGGTGTCCTTAGACTTTTTGGCAGAAGGCTCTATAGACTTGTCAGACTTTTTCTCACTCTTCTTGTTCTCACTTTGCTTCTTTTGTCCATTCTGATTCTTACTATTCTGACCATCCTTTTTCTTGCCATTCTGGTTGTTGGATGGGTTGTTACCTTGCTTTTTCTTGTTGCCCGTCTTTGCGTTGTTACCATTACCATTGCCTTTCTTTTTGTTGGCGGCATTTTCAGACGAAGCTATAACGATTTTGGCATCATAAGGCAGCCACTTTTCCTTACCAGTAGACTTGACCTTCGGAGGCACCACTTTTGGCTTCTCCTTGACAGCCTCCTTGGAAGGAACAGCGGTTTCCTTAGACAATACAACGTCTACTGTAGGCCACTCTTCCTTCTTGATGGCGGGAACAGGGGTTTCCTGTGGGGAAACGTCGAGCTTTTTGCCCCAGGCGCTGACGCTAGGAGCAGCAGCAGGAATCAACTTGGAGGAAGTGACAGGAGCAGCGTCGTGGGTTGAGTCGGTCATGCTAATGTGTGGAGGTACGACTGTGATATGCGAGAGATGCGTGATGAAACTCCTGTTTGTAGAACGAAAGGTTTTGCAAAGAGATCAAGCCCGTGAACGTGATCAAGCTGTAGTGTTGATGTGGTAGTTCTTTCTGGCCTATATGTGGAGAAACCGGCGGCTAACTCTCAGAAGGCTGGGGTGCGTTCTTACACAGGTATTTGTGGATGCTCCGTTTACCTGTACCAAGTAGATGTGTGTCTGCTTGATATTTGACTGTGTTCTGGTAGAGACGCCCAGGTGATGAAACTAGAGTGGGCGGCTATTGAAGTGCAAAGAGATGGGACGTCTTGCTGGCGGAGAAGGACAGGGACAGCGGCTATAGGAGTCGGTCCGAGTATTTGTGCTTGCGTGTGTCTTCTGTGAGCTCTTCAGTCGCTCTGTGAGGGTTTTGGGATGAATGCTGGGAGCAAATCAAGCTGCTGAGTGTTTGTGGAGGAAAAGTTCAGCGTGTACGACGGTAGGAAAATCAACTGTGCTGAGCTGTTCCCATTTTTCTGCTGCCCGCGACATTTCCCCGTTTCTTGCCACTACGAGGGAAATGCCAGCGGCACGTGCACACGCTCGTTGGGGGGATGTAAAGAGGGGTTTGGCTATTTATTCGGACTTCTGCAACGTAATTAGTAGGTAAATCGAATTTAATTTGCCATATACCGAACATCAATGTCTTTGTAGAAAAAGCGGCCCCATTGTGTGAGAAGCTCATCGAACATCAAGCCTTATCGGGAAACCTTCCCAAAGCCGATATTGATGCTCTTTTCTTGGGCCCGTGACTTCCGGGGGTACGCGACCGGAACTGACACAACCAACTCTCGCGTCCCTTTAGTCATTAATCTCTCTGGGAAATATATCTCCTCTTGGATCCAGAAGCCCTGTGCAAGCCGAATAATGGCAACCTCTGACCACGATGAACTGCAGGTACGGATTGTGGAGGAGAGGAACCAAACTTCCGTCACACTGACCGTTCTTGGTCCCGTACCCTCAATGGTCTCCAGAGTCTCTACGCTCATGTCTCACACACGATCCACAACACAGGCTGCTTCGAGTATCATCTCGATAAATAACAACAGATCCAGAGTCTTTAGATGTAACAGGGAGGATTTCAATGCTAGGTTAGAAGTGGGACCCTCACTGGTCAAGATCACGTACAACGCTAAGGACAAGTATGGCATTGTTTCAAAGATTGATAACACTCATTTTATACTCAACTACCTCAACAATGCGATCACTGAGAAGCTCAATGAAGCCAAATGGGACACCTTTAGGAACCCCCGTCCTGATGACTGGATCAACACTTCACAAAGTATATTGTCATCTGCTCCTAAGAACGATCTCAAGTTGTCAATGGCACCGCCGGTCAATAATTCACCAGTGCAGAAGTCTGACAATGAAGATAGCACGAACGATCCATTTGACTATTTCCTGGACAAATACTTTGAACATTTGTACATGCTCACAACGCCACTCATCTTCTTCACGAAGTCTGTCTTTGCCCGTCTCAAGACTCTATGTGTCAACGACCTGAAGTTTTACGAGTCCATTCTGGTTCAGTTCCTTATTAGAATTGATCAGTTTGACACAAGGCATCTCACATCCAATAATGGTCTTCTGAACTCATCCCCTTTGTTTGAGAAAGAGGAGATATACAGGAAAGACTTTGTGAAGAAATCCCTCAATCTTGTTGATTTTGATATCCATTCAACGGAGTTCCGTGAGAACAACAGAAGCCTTGTCTCCATACTGAATAACTTCAAAATCAGGGAAATGCACCTCCAGATGTTGATCCTCTTTGAGCTAATTTCCATAACAGATAGAGATGATTTGAAGTATTTCAAGAAGCAATCACAGAAGAAACAGAAAAAAAAGAAGAAGATACCTCTTGTCGGAAGAAAGAAACTCACAACTGTTATCAACGGAGGCTCAATTCCCATCGCGTCATCTATTGAACCGCAGATACAAGAGGAACTCTCATTCAATCAGCTCCTGGATGCATATCTGGACAAGATCACTATCAATGACCTACTCAATACACCTTCAAAGCAGTACAGCGCTGCAAGATTCATCAGTGATATCATTGTTCCATACTTCAAGAAGAAGTGCCCTACTTCTGTGATATACATGCTTAAAAAGATCAAAGGACCCTCGTTCAAAGCAGCTTCTACATCGATTGGACAGAAACGTTCAACATCAATAAGTGAGGAGTCTATTACCAAGAAACCAACGTTGGTAAGAACTTCATCTTCATCTATGAAGCTTGAGGACATTGAGGAATTGAAACCATCATTATCCCGCTCAAACTCTGACCTTCAATTATTGAAGCGTACATCATCATTCAATTCAAGCAACTTGTCAAAACGCCAAGTTGACATGTCCCTTCCAACTATTCCATCAGAGCCTCGTCGTCCAAAGAACACATCTTCACAGATCTTCAACAGGGTTGGTAAGAAGGTCACAACATCATCACTAAAGATCACCACCTCAGTTTCTCAGGTTGAAGCTACGCCAATGAAGAAATCAAAGACAGTTGATGTGTTACAGACTCCAGCTGATGGCAAGAAATCTAACAAAGAAGGCTTAGTGAACTCTGTGGAGCAGTCTTCCATTCACAGTTCATCGCCGCTTGTGGAGAGAACACCAATGCAACACTCACTACAAAGTCCAATCGCAATCAGATCAACGGCAGGAAAGCCAGGTGAGCCTATTGATTTCTCAGAGAGACTAATGGGGAGTCCAGTTGCCAGAAACGTTAAAAGGAGGCTCTTTGCCCCACCTCCTGTGCCCAAAAACGAATGATGACCCTCATGATATGCATTTAATCTTAATGACCGCCTACGACAATTCAATATGTAATTCATAATAAAACGTCATTGTAATAATACATCCAGCATCTGTTTAGGTGTTACCGGCTTACTCTCGGATATCACCAAAGAAGATAGCATCAACAAGTTTTTTAGCATCAGCATCAGCCAAAATGGCATCAGCAATGACATCACCTACTCTCTTTTTAAGCTTCTCTTTTTCCTGTTCGGAGACTTCAACATCCATGCCAGATTCAGCATTCTCGTCAATGAGGCTCTTCAAAGTCTTTAAAATGGTATTGACCAACAACTCTTTGTCATCAGGCTTGAGGCTTACCAACACCGTTGAACTCCAATTTTGCAGGTTACCCAATATCGTAATCCTCACAACTTCGTCACCCAAGTTCTTCAAGCCGATAATAGCACCATACAAGGTGCCCACAGGCTTATTAGCATCCAAGAATGCTTTAAGCAAGGTTCTAGTCACACGTGGTCTCAGTGTAGTATAGCTCTTTCCATAGTTTTTGCAAACGTGCTCCAACAATGACGATGCGAAATCACGAACAGCAATGTGATCATCTCCGGAGCCAATACGCTTAGCTAGAAGGAGTGTGAGGATACACGGCATCAAGACGTGAATGTACGGGTCAAGGAAGATGTTGTCGTTGGATAGAAGGGAGTAGACAACTTCCAACATGGTGGATAGGAGCGAGATGTTGTTGAGGTTATGTGTGATCTGTTCAGAGATGAACTGAATGAAGTATGGCACGAGCTGGTGAAGACCTGGATCCGAACGTAGGGAGGACAACGCGGCTTGTCTGAGGTGAAGCGACTCTTCGTCCTCTTCCTGGTTTGTGAGGGCCTTTACCACTTTGTTGAAGTAGATTTGGAGCTCCTTGGAGAGAACGTGTTTGACTTGAGGTTTGACTTCGGAATCCTTGTTCAAGGTACTCGTGGTACCTGTGGAGATATTGGCGTTTGTTGTAGTCGATGTGGAGTTTTCAGTGAGAATATGCGAGATAGCACCTCTCTGCGATGGCAACAGCTGTCTGATCTCGGACTCTAATGGATTTTGTGGGATAGCTGGCTGAACACCCTCAATGGCCAACCAGTGGGCAGTGAAAGTGGTGGTTCTTGGGACCTTCGGCAACGGCTGGTTGACAAGCTTCTCGAAATCGACTTCCTCATCGTTGATGTAGTACAATGTCTGGCCATTACCGACAAGGGCCTCCTTGAAGTTGAGAGGTCTGGAGACATCGTAGCCGTATAATGGTTCAACGTTCAGCACCTTGAGCGCCTTCTCGATGTCCGTAGTGGTGAGTGTGCGTCTCTTGGAGTGTCTCATAAACTTGACAGCTTGCTCCAGGATCTCATGGATACGGTACTCGACGTCCATGGCCAGGTTTCTGGAGGCCTCATCATTGAGATCGGAGAGTCCAAGACTATCAGCCACGTCCTTGACGGTGTCTATAGGAGACCACAGAGTGTGGGAAAGAGGTGTTTTCGCAGAGGGGTTGACCGGCGCCATCCTGGTAGTTGGGTGATTCTGTTTTTGGCTGACAGTAGTGGCTGTGTCCAGTGAGCGTTGTTGCCGCTGAACAATGTTGAGGAGTGACGTTGTTGATGTTTAGCGCGCCCTGGCGGTTTTCGGATTTTCGCGAAAGACAGGAAACCCGGACACCACATTTCGCGCCACACATGAGCTCTCATGATCGCGTTGTGGGGGTTTAAATATGAGGTACCTGGCGAAGGTGATCTGGGCCCCATTTATTGGAAGAATTCCATAGGTCATAAACTGGCCATTGGCGTACAATGATAGCACCAAGGGCTCTTTTGGTGAGACGATTCTCTTGTGGTGCAGTAGCTCTTTCTCGACGCTCCTCACGGGCTCTCGTGTTTCCCCACCTCAAGGACAAAGCTCCCGTCGTCACGGCCTTCCACAAGAACAAAGAGCTACCTTTCAACGTTCTAAGAGATGTTTTGGAGATACCACAGATAGAACAGCATACACTGGCTCTACTTCAACACTCTTGGTTGCTTTTTGTCTCTGTCAATGACCTTTCAGATCTGAGAGAGGTCTGCACCCAGCGCGACCCCGCAGTGGTCTGGAAAGGTTCTATCAGACTCGCCAATGCGTCTCCAATGATCTTGAACGGACTTGTGAGCCTTTGGAGAGACGAAAACCTCAGGAAGGAGCTCCAAATGCTTCCAGACACAGCTGAACTTCTCGTTGGATCTCTAATTTATCACATGAAGTGCGATACTGCGTTTGCGGTATTTGAGAAGTTGCTAAAACATGAGAAGGAGATCAACTGGGCACCGATAGTGGATGTTTGCATAAGCTTGGACAACACAGAAGGTATCAAGCTCTTCTCGAGGATCTATGAATGCTATGAGTACAAAAGTCTCCACTCAGAAGTACTCCAACATCTCAGAGATCTGCGACTCCGTGAGCCGTACATAAACAAGTGGAACAACGTGTTTGTTTCCGCTGGTGACTTCCCGAAGAGCTCAAGTGATTATTTGGATAAAGAGTTTGAGTCCATGATCTCCAGTAACAACCTGAGAAGTATGAAGAACTGTATCAAGAACTTGGAAACGGTCGATAAGCCGACCGGCTGGCTTCGTCCCTCAACAGAAAACATACTTGTCAGGTACATCAGCCAAAGCAAGGTGCAGACGGAGGCACTTTTCGGTACACTCAAGTCCTTTGGGGCTCAAAACTTCACGATTGACTTCTGGAGGGCGGTGTACTCCTCCACCACCATACCCACAACTGTGTTGGATCACAGACTGAAGCTTGTTGATGTCCCCATCGATCATCCACTTATCTCAGCTGCACGTATCAAGCGACTCTCCAATGAGAATCTTGAACACTTCTGGAAGATAGTATCGTCTGAATCCCGCCAAAGTGTGCTGAACAAGTCGTCGTTATCGATCCTCGCTGTTGCTGTTGAGTCCTCATCCATTGATAAGTCTTACGATTACTGTCTTCACCTTCTCTCTGTCCACCCAAAACTGAAAGATTCCATTTGCAAGACTTTCATTATTGAGATGACGAGAAAAATCCAGTCTGAAAAGCTCTACACTGATGTCCTCTATCGGCTTGAAACTTTCTTGGAAGGGAATGAACTCATGTCTGATAAGATCCAAAACTTTTACATCTATTCGGATCTTGTGCTTGGTAAGTACCACTCCTCGATCACCCGACTTGAGTACTTGTTATCTAAACCAAACTCAGTTGTTGAAGATAAGACAGTCGACAGCGTGGTGAAATACTTGACTCGAAGCCAGACAGATCTGTCAGTTCAGCTCGAAATGTTCGATGATAATATCTCTTATCGCATCCTGGACATTACATTGAGATGCCTGGACCACTGTCCGAGCTTGAACAACAGAACCTGGAAACGTATCCTGAACATTGTTGGCAAGAACTATGAAATGAATGAGGTGTCAAAGTTCTTTGTCGGTGTTGTTCCTCGTTTGGTCGATGAGACATCTTCAAGAATCCACTCCGCTAATCTTAAGCATCCATTGAGACAAGTTTTTGATGAGAGGCTACTAAAGAATGTGCTGGAATGGGGGTTTACCAAGACACCTGATAATCCATGGAGTGGGTTTGAACTAATAAAAAAGCTGGAAAACTTGGGAGTATATGTCCCAGAGAACTTCATGAAGAAACATCTTGTGAGATTGACAAAAGTCTTACATGGATCTTCCGATGCCAACGTTCCAAAGAGATTGAGACACCTCGATGATAGCAAAAGAATCGTCCCGAGTAATGTGTGTTCAACCATCGAAAAACTCAACGATATTCAGTCCGGTGTTTCCTCTTGTTGAGACAGTGGTTTATCTCCTGGTGCAAATATTTATTATTTATTGATCTATTTATTGATCCTATTCATCACCAACTATTTATTGGTCTTATTTATTACCTATTTATTCACGAACATCACAGTATCGGGAGAGAGTTGTATAACGCATATAAGAGCTTATTCGCGCCCGCGCTCCAACCTCCCTTATCTGGACGTCGGATTATCTCTCGGCTTTTTAGCGATGTACTTTGATATGGAAAGGTCAACAAATTACTCACAACAGCACACTTCTCAGCACCATTACACATCCATAGTAAGGCAATGCACTCACACCACAGCCACAGCGGAGACTACGTCGCTCATGCTACTGACACGCTTGAGACCATCACGTCTCGTGCAGTCGAGATGAAGTTTGATGTCTTTTGCCTCACTGAACACATGCCACGCTTAGACTCTCATTACATCTATCCAGAGGAGCACGACCGTTCATATTCGCTATCTAGTCTTGAGGATAACTTTGTCAAGTACTATTCCCACGCCACTGAGCTTCAGAAGAGAAGACACGATGAAGGTTGCCACACAAAATTTCTCGTTGGTATGGAGGTTGAAGGTATCGACACTGCACACATCCAGTACGCTAAAGCCATCAGAGAGAAGTACTCGCTTGATATGTGTGTTGGTTCTGTCCACTTCATCAAGGGGTTTGCGATTGATATGGACCGGGAGAAGCTTGAGGCTGCCAGGGATGCGTGTGGCGGCTGGAGAGGCCTCTTCAAAGAGTACTTTGATGTTCAGTACGAAGTGGTTTCAACTCTCCACTCCGAGACTGTGGGCCACTTTGATCTTATCAGACTGTTCATGAGAGACGATGATGTTGATGAGACCACGGGGAAGTCCTTCAGGGAGCTGAACATGGAGGAAGACTGGCCAGATGTCTGGGACAAGATAAAGAGAAACTTGGAGTACATCAAATCCTATGGTGGACTGATTGAGCTCAATAGTGCGGCATTGAGAAAGAAGTGGGACACACCATATCCGAGATTGGACGTTGCTGATGCTGTTAAGAGATACTGTGATGGGAGATTCTGTTTCTCGGACGATAGCCACGCCATTGCGCAGGTTGGTCTTAACTACCACAAGGTGCTCAAGTACATCGATGAGCAGGTCAAGCTCGATAAGATCTACTATCTGGACATTGTGTGGGCTGGCAACGACAAGAAGACAGTGGTGAAGTCTCTCTCGATTGAGGAGGTGAAGAAGAGTACATTCTGGGATCAGTATGAGAAGTTGTGATAGAAATAGAATTGAATATATAGATATTCCCGTAAATATGCACCGCCACAGCGCATGCGCCACATCGGCCGGATTAGGCAACCCGGGGAAAAGGCCGTGGTGTCCGGATGGGCCGATGTGGTGATCAAACAACCAAAGGGAAAAAACTTCCTAACAGACAAAACACAAAACACAGAGCACACAACAGATTCCCGTCTGACAAAGCAGCAACGATAGCCTTCATCCACAGGTTTCCAGCCACATACGAACCACCTCCAAAACACGCCAACGAACAGAACATTCCGGTTCAAGCCCAGATTTTCCCATCAGAGAAGCTCCATTTTCTAGGCCTAACACTCCCCCTATCTCCTATCTCGCGAACCACCCCTCCATCGGCCCGTCTCCACATTTCTCTAGAAATCGCCTCTCCAGGCCTCTTCAGCAGTCACAATGTCCCCAACGCCTACTAAGTACCAGGCCTCGTCGCTCAGACAGCCAAGTACGCCTCACAACCAAACGTCCCAGAAGCCGCAGCCGAGACAAACCTCCATCGTTGAGTTGCTTTCTACGCCTCCACCGCTTGGAGAGGCTCCGCAAGACATTGACGAAGCCAGCTCCATCAGCCTGTCCAGAAACCCCTCTGTCTCCTCACATTCTTCACAGAACACCACGTCCACCTCGCACAGAGACAACAGGGATTGGCAAGACGTGCCGCTCAGCGAGTTGATTGAGAGCTCTAAGCTCATCTTCATCCAATCGGGCATCAGCGTGGAAGAGGCTTTCAACGTGTTACAGAGCCACAATCTCACGTCCTTGCCCGTGGAGGAGTACGAAGGAGACCCGAACTGTCTGACTTTCGACTATGCTGATTTGAACTCATACCTTATGCTTGTTCTCGGGAAGCTTCAAATCTCCGAACAAAGTTTCGCACAGTCCCCGTACTACAAGAGCAGACCGGAAGAAGTAACAGAACTCATCCAAAAGGCCAAGAGGGGAGAGCAGGTTCCAGTGAAGTTTGTGATCCAGCTCGCGCCAAAGAACCCATTCTACAAGTTGCCGGAATCCGAAACCCTCTCCACTGTTGTTGAGATCCTCGGCACAGGAGTGCACCGTATCGCTTTCTTCGATGAGGCCAACACCAAAATCACAGGTATCCTTTCTCAGAGACGTCTTATGAAGTACTTCTGGGATAACGCCAGAAGATTCCCATCTTTGGAGCCAATCTTCCAATCAACAATTGGCGAGCTTCAAATCGGCAACAGCCAGGTCATCTCCGTCTTCGGCGATGAGCCTTTGATCAGTGCCCTTTACAAGATGAATGTTGACAGGATCTCATCAGTTGCAGTTGTTGATCGCCACATGAATCTCCTTGGAAACATCTCCGTCACCGATGTCAAGCACGTTACAAAGTCGTCCCAATCACCATTGCTACACAAGTCATGTTTGCATTTCGTAAGTGTCATTCTCAACCATAGAGGCCTTGAAGATGGTAAGGACTCTTTCCCAATTTTCCATGTGCATCCAGACACATCACTTGCCAGAACAATCGCCAAGCTTGTTGCTACCAAATCACATCGTTTATGGGTTGTCAGACCGTACTCATCAGTATCGACGCCAATCTCAGCCACCGGTCCTTCTGGCTCCACCAAAGAGAACAACCCACTCATACCGGAGACTGAAGGAAGAGCCGGTAAGCTGATTGGTGTTGTCTCATTGACGGACATCCTCGGTGTCATTGCTCGTAAACATGGCAAGACGTATGTTGATCCAACCCAGGCCAGAAAACAGAGAAGAAGATCTTCCTCATCCTCCGGATCTATTAGGTCCTCTGGATCCTTGGAACAGTTCAGAAGATCAATCAGTGGTGCTTCAGACCTCAGATGAGCCTCTTGCTCTCCAACTCCCACACTTATCCAAAGACCATATCAAATCCATGCACACAACACAGAGCACATACATAATCCAACGCTTCTGATTGATTATTCTAGATGTAAGAAATGTCTTCTGTAGTAAACCAAGATGTTCCCAGTGAAACTTTCATAAATCCAAGGTGTTTCCAATAAAACTCATAGATCTAAGAGGTTTCCCCGCGAAATGCGGGTTACCCGGTGCGGCTATCGAAACCCGCGCCTTATAAGCCTAACCCTTCCCACTTTCTATACAATACCAGACAACGTAAATCCAACCGAACTCCTGTTCAAGATGGCCACACCACACGCAGTTGACATTCCAGTGACGAATCTCGACGAGGAAGATGACGATCTTGTAAGCACTCCAGAAGAGCTCGATCCGAACGTACTGAGAGATGACTTTGACATTGAGGACGAGGTCGTCTTCCAGCAGAAATCATTCCTGTCAAAACTGCGAGATGGACTCTCCAGATTCACACAGCGAGGGTACAGCAGAGTTCCCGATCCGGCTAGCCTGAACGGTATTGAGCTACACAGCAGGTTTGGGGACGTTGATTCGTTTGATCTCAGCGATGACGAGTTCGTCGCTAGGAGACAGAAGGACACAATCACAAGTGCCTTCATCCAGAACAGCAAGAAGGTGTCCATACGACTGCTCATTCTTGGCCTCATAGTCACGGTGATTGTTCTGGCTGTGCTTCTAGGGAAGAAGAACAAGTCCGAGAAGACCACGCATGGGAAGACAGTAATGTCCAATGGAACGGACATCTTCTACCCAACGACTATACTGATCTCTCTCGATGGGTTCCACCCGCATTATATATCGAAAGAACTCACACCCACGCTCCACGAGTTCATGTCCAAGGAGTACGGAGCTCCTTATATGGTTCCCTCGTTTCCGTCTTCCACTTTCCCCAATCACTGGACACTTGCCACCGGCCTTTACCCAGAATCACATGGTATTGTTGGAAACAAGTTCTACGATCCGGTACTAGACAAGCAGTTCATCAACGTGATCCCAGAGAAGTCACTTGACCCTGTCTGGTGGGGTGGCGAAGCCATATGGTCGACAGCTGAGCTGCAAGGAGTCCGTTCTGCTATACACATGTTCCCAGGCTCTGAAGTGAAGTTCCCAAAGGGAAACCCCACGGAAGTGGACCCTTACAATGGGACAGAGACCCTTGAGGTGAAAACTAACAGACTCCTGGGGTGGCTGGATCGTTCTGTCTCTCAGAGACCGGAGCTGATTGTCAGTTATGTCCCAACAATTGATTCCATTGGTCACCACAACGGTATCCATGGTGATGAGATTGAGGCCGGTCTCACATACGTCGACACATACATCAAGAACATCACCACAGGCATCATTGAGAGGAACCTGACCGATATTGTCAACCTTGTGATTGTTTCTGACCACGGAATGTCCCCAACCTCCAACGACAGATTGGTCTACCTAGATGACATCGTCAACACAACAAAGATCCAATACATCGACGGCTGGCCACTGTTTGGATTGAGACCGTATCCTGAATACGCTGCTGAGGAGGTTTACCAAGAGCTGAAAAGCACCTACGAAGAGAACAAGGGCTATAAGGTGTATCTCCGTGAGGATCTCCCAGAGGAGTGGCATTTTGGCCATGCTAGGGACCATTCGTTGCACTATGAGAGAATAGCTCCTATCTGGGTGGTTCCTGATATTGGATACATCATCACCACACATGAGGAGATGGAACGTAAGGGTGGCGATTATAATCCAAAGGGAGTACACGGATATAATAATACGGAGGTGCTCATGAGAGCTATATTCCTCGGTACCGGACCGTATTTCAAAGAAAGAGCCACTAGCGATGCTCCGTACAAAGTGAAGCCATTCTTGAACGTTGAGGTGTACAACATTCTCTGCGATATGCTTCATATCACGCCTGCCAAAAACAACGGTACTTACAATCTGATCAACTCTGCCAACTTCTTGCCTAATGACTGGACCGATCCACTTCCTTACCCAAGTGTCAACTTCAAGATCGGTGACATTCTCAAAGAGGATGCTACATACGATGCTCTTTTCAGAGCCGCTGGTCAAAGGGTAACAACAACGCTCCAGTCAAGCAAAAGTGATTCCACTACAGAGAAAGAGAAGGCTACTCAAAAGGCCCAGTCACAGGAGCCTACAACACCAAGTTCCAGCAAAGAAGACCAGTCAACAACTACGGATAGTCCTGCTGCAGAGACTAAAAAGGGCCATAAAGGTTGGTGGGATAAGATTGAAGACGGGCTTGAAGATCTCGGGGAGAGCTTGGAGGATGTAGGTGAAGAGATTAAGGAAGGTGCAGAAGATTTGCTCGATGACATTGGTGAAGCTATTGATGATTTCACGAAGGGAGGTGATGCTGACGATGATTGAATTTCATTTTATGTCTTTTCTTAATAGATACACTGATATTCCGTAATCTTTACTACATGTACGCTGTATTATCAATGAATATATCTTTCGAGTCCAGATATGAACATAACATTAGATTTATCAATAACGATCTCCCGAGTTCCAATATGAACGAAACATCACGATTATCTGGCTCTGCGCAAGTTCGCAGTGTTGACATGAAGGTTAACGTCCAATCTGTCGGCCTGTTCCTCAATGTTTCTAAGAGTGGCATTCTGTCTATCAATCTCTTGTCCTTGGGTCATTGCGAGGTTTTTCAATCTTCCTGCAATCTTACCAATCTCATCCAAATTCTCACCAATTTCATTCTCCATCTCATCATCCTCACTGTCGGCCTCAAACTGGTACTGTTTAGCTTGTTCACGGATCTTTTCACGTCTGTACTTATCGGCTATACTCTCACCAAGGCCATCATTGTTGTCGATAGCGGATTTTGCTCGCTGCGTGGATCCAGTCAGCTCAGCTCTCTGTCTCTGTTGTTCGAGCTTGAACTCGATTCTCTCTTGCTTCAGCTTCTCTTCCTGAGCTCTCAATCTTGAGTTCTTTGTGAATGGGTTCTTCATGCCCGGCTTCAAGATGTTTCGGTTATAGTGATGCAACTGAGCAACTTTCTCCTTCGCCATCTTGTCTTGAGCCTCAGCCAACTGCAAGTTTCTCTCCGTATTGTACAAAGTCTCAGCCTGCGCACCCAGAATACCCATAGTGTTCTTACCGGACTCCTCAGCTTCACGCGCCATACGTAGCGTGTTTCTCGTGGATGCCACCGACTCTTGCTTTGTAAATCTGATATCGCCTTTGATACGCTCAACATCTTCGTCCTCCTCACGTTGCAGACGTTCCTCCTCGGTCTCTTCATGCTGCGCTTCTTCGTACTCCATGGCAGCCTGGTTGTAACCCATTCTGTAGCCGTCGTCGTTCAGGTCCTCATCCGCGTACGTCGAGTCGTTCAGATCTTCCTCTTCTTGGAGGAGCTGTTGCTGTTGTCCCGGAATGTACGAGCGCTGAGTGCGTGTCGTCTGATTGGTCTGCGTCTTCTCCAACGCCGGCTCAAATGTAAAGTTATCCTGCTGGGGTTCTGCTCTGTTCGACCGCTGAGACGCGTACGGGTTAGCAGAGTGCTTAGAGGCATAGCCGTTGGACACACGTGACGAGTTATAATCGGACTGCTGAGAATTCTGAGAGTACGGATCAGAAGACACAGAGCCGTATGGATTGGCTTGTTGCTGTGGTGCTTGGCTGTTGATTGTGGCGTACGGGTTTTGATGGTTCCCACTAGAGTAATTCACACTGGAAGCGTCACCGTATGGGTTGTGAGAGGAGTTTGAGTGTGCTGATTGGCTGCCGTAAGGATTGGAGTTGCCCGATTCGGCACCAATGTTCGCATACGGGTTCCCAACGGAAGATCCAGACACAGACGAACCTTGCGAATACGGATTACCGCCGTTTGTTCTGGCCCTCTCGGCCTCGTCCTTCTCCTGCTTGGAGTAGCCTTTCGGAGCATACTCCCTTTTTCCCTTGAACTTGTCATTGGCGTACTCAGCGTACGCACTGAAAGTTGACGGCTTGTTCTTGGACTCGTGTTTGACCAGCAGACCTTTATCCAGCATTCTGTCTCTCATTCCGCTCTCGGCCTGCTCCTCCGTAGGCGGCTTCACCTTGAAAAAGTTCTTGATTCCCATAGCTGCAGTTTTAGTGTCGGGTAGAACTTGGTTGTATGATGGAAAACAACAGAAGTTTCCTAGGCTTTTTGCTACTTCTTTGTTGATGTGTGCTGTCACATCTCACAAACCCGCAACGCCTCGTTCTCTATTTTTGGAGGCGCGATAAGTGTGGCGCTTACCGATTTCCCGGGCTCAGTAACCTTACCATATTGGGTATGTGACTAAACACATCACTACAGACAGATCCAATAATAGTTTCATATATTTCTATTTCATACACTTCTGATGCAGATATTGCACATGTTTATCATCAAATCGGCTCACCTGTAGACTTTGAAATCAGTTCAACAACGACTTTATGGAAGTAACCCCAACGTCCTTCTTCATTTTCAGCAACACATCGCTTGCGTTATGGTCATCAGCTATCGTTGTTTCCTTGATACTCTCCAGTACGGGACTGTGATTGGCCAGCACATCACTGTACTGGTTGACCATTGGGACAGGAGATTCTGTTTTATTTCTTGAGTTGAGAGGGAATTGAAAGTCTTGTTTGAATGTTTGGTAGTTGTTATCCAGCGTTGTTACCTGTTTTGATGCTGATGAGGTGCGTGGATACAGCTCTGGTGTTATTATCGGTGAAGGAAGAGTTGGGAAAGTGTCTTGGAGAGACGTGGATGTACGATTGTAATGTGTGGGATGTTGGTCTGCACCTAAGAGGCTGGGGAACGAGTGACGAGTGGGACTTTGGTGCTCAGCTGTTGATGTTCCCGGTGTTTCCGTCGATGTGGGAGTCTTCCTTGAGTTGTTGTACTCATCAAAAAGTTTTGAAAACTTGAACTCGTTATCCAAGTTGCGGTACTCGTCTGTGTTAACATTAATCTCGGCGAAGCCAAGGTCCTCCTGTGACCATTCTGGTGATAACGGTTCCAAATGTCTTTGCTGGATTTTGATGACTGAATGGAGATACTGTACATAATCGACTGTCGATTGAAGTATCGTCAGCTTATACATTCCCTCACCGTTGTTGTTTGACGTGTTTAGATTGTTTCTGCATGCTGGTATGAGGAACTTGAGTGCCTCAAACTCTCTGTTCATTCTGATTCTTCTCTTCTTCTCGATGATGGAGTGGGCTGTCTTGTGTTCACGACGACGTTTTTCCAGTTCATTCTGTGAAACCAACGACGAAGAAGAACGTCTCCTCTTCTTCTTTGACTTGGAATCCTCCTCCGGCGTTGAGCTGTGCTCAGCGGACTTATCTAGTATCGCAGACTCGTCGTTATTGTCAGAGTTCTGCATCTGGATGATGGTTGGTTTCAGATCCGGTGGCAACGGGATTCTCATCGTCTATTACTCTTCCAGTTTATCCTTTATGATGTCGTGTGCGACGGCAGTGGTCTTCCCTTGGTAGAGAACGTGGGCTTACTCGCTTAATTAGGCGAGAACGGGGAACAACACAATACAGCACTGTGTGTGAGAAGACAGCGGCGTGTTCCGGTGTGTGGTTTCTAGCTAGTAATATCAAACAGAATATCACACGCCTTCTGAAAGAAGACGAGCTAATTATTAATATAAGAGGAATTTGGCGTTGCGCCCAGCTTGGCTCCTCCAGCTTTTGATGGCACACGTGTAGGCCACGTGCATGGGGCACACGACCTCTATTACGACAAGTTGAAGGCCCCAAACGGGCATTACCCTGCCTCCAGTAGAGTAATTACTGAACCAAAACCAGAATATCGAGATCTAATTGGCTGAAAGTCCTCCTTCGATACTCTGACCAACTTGGAGAAAACTTCCACACATAAACAGTGCACAATCAGGCTTGCTATAGCCCCGCGAAGAGACAAAATTGGTCCCCATGCATATCTCCGATTACATCCCCCTCTCGGATCACCGAAGATCCAGCAGAAGAGAGCTGGGCAGCCACCGGGTCTTGTGCGTAGCTTTGGTGGACATAAATATAAGAGCATTTGCGGGGTTTGACTTACCCTCAAAAAGGGTGGCCATCTTGTTGTTTGCTCCGGCCGAGATCACCAAGATCATGGGCCACAGTGCCATTATCTACAATCGGCTCTAGAGGTTATGTGCTGCTGCCACATTTCTCTATATAACTGCTGTGGCTGCTTTGATGTGCACACATATATCTGTACTCCAGATCAGGGAGGTGAAGGTCTCACGTCTTGCCGGCGGCGATCCAGACTATAGACGATAAGAGATAACGAGCAGTTTACCGTGCAGTACGATACAGACATATACTATTTGATGCTCAGGAACTAAACAAAACTAGCACATATATACTTTCCCCCATTGGATCACAATAGGAAGCGAGCGTATAAGCGAAGTTTCAAGAAGATGCACATCTCAGTCCCCTTCTATCCCTGCCGAAGCCTAGCATATCTGCTAATAAAAGAATTCTTGGGAGAAGGTGTCTCTCCTAATACGCTGAGTTTTTTTTTTCTCTCCCTCCCCATCTCTAGTGTTTGACCGTGAAATGGTTCTGCTCATGCGAGTGTCGATCTTTTGTCTGTGGAGGTTGTATAATAGCGCACCTCGTGAAGATAAACTCCATCTGGCGATACTCATCTGTCGGTATTTCCCCTACTCTTATATGTATTGTCAGGTAGCCCTATATAATCGATTGCATGTTGAAATTGATTTAGGAATTGCCACCTACACTCTGTATTAAAAAGGTGCAAGAACCAGGCACCTATAATCCCCTATAGCTCGCCTGAATTACAGGATTGAGCCTCCCGTACACTCGAGATATAGGGGCCATACCTATAACGTGACACCAGCTGATAACAACCCTTCAATGAGTGTCTGAGATTACCAGAAGCCAGATCCGGCAAAGCACTGCCCAGAACCCCTTAACCAAAACATAAACACTAAAAACACTATTGTTTGGTGCTGCCCGAACCACGGAAATCGCCTCCCGCAGGCACGCTGTGCGGTGTGGTACTTACATCAACTACAGACAAAACAGAGGCGAACGGGTACAGAAGTGCTCATTGGTTGCTTGGCCAGGCTCTCCAGGTGCTTCAGATCTCCTCAGTTTGTATGTATGTTTGGCTGTTTTTATGTATCAGTGAAGGGAAAAAAAAATTGTTGTCCCGGTGCCTCGCGCATGTGAGTCAATCGCTATGACACATCTTGACAGGTACTTAAGGCTAGGCGGTTCTCTCCCTTCAACACAGGTTTTCTCCTTTGTAACTTGTACAAAGTGCTACATATCACATATATACATATAAGGGCTTGCTCTGCTCTTCACTTTTTGCTCTTCGCTTTCTACTTAATTTCTTCCTCTCTCACATATTACTTACTCATGAAGGGCCTCAAGAAGGATCACCAGCGTCTCACAGAGCTCATGTTCGCCCACTTGCACACCTTCCAACACAACTTGACCACACTTTTGGCCACTCTTCCCACTGTGTATCCGAATCTCGAAGTGGAACAGGTCTCAAAGGAGCTCGCAGGCATCAGCATCACAGAGCAGTACCTGTTGGCGCTCTCATCGGAGGACACATCGCTTCTGTCTTTGGTGTCAACGCTACAAACACAGCTCAAGCCACTCCACTCAAAGGCCATTCTTTCCCTTGGAACACTCTCAAACAAGTCCCTCAGTGAGGACGTCGCATACATCTCCACGTCACTGACGCCGCTGCTCAACAGATATGTCGAGTTCCTGACACACTGTCTCCATATGACTCAGTTCAACGCCAGCCCATATTCAGGTGCAGATGTGATGATTGTGGGGTTTGACGAGTACGACGAGGAGTATGATACGCTGTTAGACGAGTTATATACATTCGGCGAATTGCTGGAAGACTGGACAGAAGGCTTGATCAAAAACTCTTATCACGATGCGCATGATGATGATGACGAAATCATGTTCACCGTTGACGGTATTGATCAGGCTCAGCGCTGTCCCAATTTCGGCATCGGTGTTTTTTGAAAAAGTAAGCTAAGTTCTCATGAGGGTTTTCAGTTCTTTGGTGTGGTTTTCTTGTGTTAGTCGAGTAAACGGGTTCTTTTATAGCTTTGGTTCATTGTAGCGTGATGTAACAGTTAGTCAAAAAAAAAAAAAACAAAAAAAAAAAAAAAAAACATGTAAGCAGGCTGATAATCGTCATGAGGCAGCTGGACAAAGAGATCAACAAGACCAAGTACCAAAATACAGCTAATTAATGTCAGTTCTTCCTCCTGCAAACTACGACCCTGTGATTCGTCCACTCCGCCTCGTGCTCCAGGAAGTGTACACACCCATCTTCACAACATTACCTCTACTCCAATCCATCGTCTCTCAGCTCTCCAACTCAGTCAGCTCGCTTCCCTCATCACTGATTAAAGACGACATCGAATGGGCCAAAGAATCGCTCAATTCGGACGTTGGGAAATTGAACAATATCCATTCCCATATCAAGTTCCTCTCTGCAGATGAAACGATAACGACACAGGCAGAGCTCATGCGTGTCTTCAACGAGGTCTCGGATTTCATAGAGCTGATTCTTCTTGATGATTTTGTCGAGGTCTTGAAAGGTGTAAGTGCAGGAATCAAGGACGAATCGGAGTCAAAAGCTTGTACGGTGAAAGGCAAGACGTTGGATGAAGTCGTTTCCGATGTGAAGAAATTTGCCATCTCCTTAAAAGTCGTCGTAAAACTCGTGAAATCTACCCAACTGACTACCGTCAAGGATGTGGACAAGTTACAACAAGATCTAGTGAGATGGTTAGATGATTTGGAAAACAGATTCAATACACTGGTTGTATTGGCTTGATGTAATAACATCAACAGCTACGTATAATGTGTAATCGTGGATATCATTTCTTTTCGTTTTAAAATAGAAAAACCTCCCATGAGAACGTATAAACTCAATACCAACAACAAACCTGGAGTGGGAAAGCAACCAATACATGAAAATTAAATAGAGAAACATAAGAGAATCGGAATAGCAATAGAAACATCATTTTTTGGGGACTGGAGGATGTCAGGTGACAAACCTCCTATCTTGTGTATAATAAATCTTTTTTAGGGTGATGGGGAGAGGGGCGTGGTGATGCAAGTGATGGTGATGGAAGTTCTCACCAAGGTAAACGGTGGATGACAAAGGAAACGAAAGGGTAACAGTGAGAACTTCATATGCAAAAAAAGGCGTGATTAAAAAAGAGCGAATAACAGAAGGGACATGAGAAAACGTGTGGTGAATGAATGTTTAGTTCAAGGCAGAAGTGTAGTATGATCCGAAAACACTCCAGTGAAACTTTGTCAACAATGCAATACGACTAGCAATACTAGTCAAACCATCTTCTTCATCTTTGGTAGCCTGGGCTGTGGAAGAAGGAGCACCTGCGATGGTAGCAGTACCAATGGTTGAAGAGCCTGCAACTGGCATGACATTAGTCATTTTAGTGGAATCATCGCTCGATTCAATCTCAACGACCTTCTCGGCAATCATGTTGAAAACTCTCTGCTCCATCAAGGAATAGACATTAGTACTTGGTTGAGTTTGTTTGATCAGCCAAGAAACGGCAAACTCAACGGAAGATTCTTTAGGTGTGGCTTCTTTTGGCGCAGAGCGACGAGTTAGTTGCAAAGCGATGGAACCAATGTTGCGGGTCCATTTGACATTGCCGTTATCATCAGTGATGATTGCAAGGATCTCTCTCTTCAACTTGTTCAAGGATTCGGTACTCAATAGACGAGCACGATCCTCTGGAGTGTTTGAGGATGCTTGAGACACCATTTGGTGATAGAGGGCCAGACAAAGTTGAAGACAAACAACTTGACGAACGTTGGCACGAAGAACAATGAGTCTAGCGTGGTCGAATGCAAGGGAAGATGGGAATTCCGAAACCATGTTGGAGCAGGAGAGTAAAGACAGAACTGCAGGAACGATGGATGAACGGGGTGTTGATGATGGTGATGATGAGGTGTTCTTTTGGTGGAATCTCTTGAACCAAGAAATGGAATTGTTGATGTCGAGTTTGCAACGAGAGATCATCTGCATGAAATAGTCACGTTCAAAATCCACGGCAGTTTGAACCAATACTGGTCTAAGAATGCGGATTTGATGATTGGCGACATCGAGTTTCATGGCCTCCAGGATGGTGAAGATCCATCTCAGACCTTCAACAAGTTTTGGAACAGAACGCTCACTCTCCGCCTCGAGGAACAGGTTCATCATGTCATCAACACCAGAGTCTCTCATTGGTGCACAGTGTGACTTGAAAATTTCTGAGAGCCATCTAGCCAGCTCAACAAAGTCAACAGTGTTGTTGTTCAACTGTTGTAAGATTAGTTCGATGTCCAAAACTTCCATGACGTTTGGTTTATCCTTGGAGGGCAGCAGGCTGATCAAGATCTCTTTGAGTGTCGTAAACAAGTTTGGGAGTCTAGATGTGTCCGCGTCGAACGACTTGTAATCCTTGTAGTATGCTTCAATCTCTTCACGAACACCGTTCCAGTACTTGTCGTAGGTGATTTTTTTGCGGCGACCTCTCTCGCCGTCCAAGTTTGGTCTGAACTGCAACTGAGGGTCAAACAGGATATCGTGGCGTAGCTGTGGGTTTTTGAGAATCTCCGTGAGATCAATCTCACGCAGAGATTGGATGTTGACTGGTGGGAGTGGTGGTGGGATCGAGCAAGACTTGGACTTGGAAGTGATAGAGGAGGAGCACGAGTCGGTTTGCTTGATTTTGGTGGAGAAGTCGAAGCCCCTGGATGCGTAGCAAATGTTTGGGAGCGATCTAGATCTGTATTTGCGGATTCTGTGGGAGATGTGGGAGGTGGCGGAGGAAGACCCGTTGTACTTGGATGGTCTTCTTCTCTTTGTAGACGCCTTTGGCGACGATGCGGCTGGCGAAGCGGTGGCGGTGACGGATTCTTCTTGGTGATGGTGATGGTGGTGATGGTGGCGAAGGAGCGACGACATCTCAAGGCCAGAAACAGCGGCGGCAACAACGTCTTCAACTTCGTCTTCCTGTGTAGCTGCTGGTGTAGAAGGCGCAACTGGCGAGTTGGCAACGGAAACAGAAACGGACACTGAGGCCTCAGCGTGGGGCTGTTGCTGGAGTGAAATGGTGGAGTCCAGTCTTGCACGCTTAATGTGAGTTTCATCATGTGTAGAAGCCACACGCTTGGACTGATCAAAAAACACGTTTCTGAACTGGTCGCCGGAGGACGAGAAGACCTGGTTCTCGTTGGCGTCCGGGTTGTTATTTATGTGGGAGTTCATCGTTGGAGTGCTAGGAATGGAATGGGACGAGGAATCTAGCGGAATCTGACCGTATGACTATAGATTGGGAAAGGGGGCCGGATAAGTGGGAGGGAGAAGGGGTCGTAAGCTGGGTTGTGTTTGGTTTTTGGGGGTATTCCGGTGGTTGTTGGTGGTTTTGACAGCTGTGCTTTTTAGTACTTGTAAAATTTCCCGTTATGTGGAAAAAGAGGAATTTGAGAAGACGTCGCCTTTTTGTTGATGTTTTCCGAGCTTCTTGGCCGCCGCCTCCGTCGCTTTTTTTTTCGGCTGCCACCGAAATTCCTTTTTTTCTTTTTTGGCTGGACCGAGGGCCCGCGCTCATATGGCGGAAAGGGTAATATTGGGGCAAAAAAGAAAAGACTGAAAAGCAGAAATTTTTTTCCACTGCTATAGATATGACTGATAAAACGCACTTTACAGTAGTTTGTCTATGAATGTGGGGGATGGTCTCCGTGTTCACTGAAACATCAGGTTTCGGTGCGTCACTCCACCCAGTAGTGGGGTTTTCGAGCATCATGTCCTATCTAGTGGCTGCTCCGATCGCTATATCTAGAGGCTGTGTAATAATATATAGGGGTCTTTGCTCCTTTGCTATCGGAGCTGGCTGCGTTTGATGATCACTGGTCACCAACCAGATCAACTGGATCATCGTCAAAACAACGGAACCCTAGCGTTTATGTTGGTATCCCAGCTACCCCCGGTTTCCAGAGAATTCCACCTCACAAGGATGACACATTTCCTTGGTGTCATTTCAATGCGCGCTCGCGGCATCCAAGCACAGCATCCCCCGTATCAACAACGAAATACACAGCTTCGTAGACAAGATTATACATAAGCACCCGCCGTGCTTAAGGTTTCAATCTTCCTAATCCATCCCACTAGGGTAAGCGAAACTCCTCCACGACCGCTGTTGTCGAGTAAGACGGTGATCCCGGTAATTGATTACCCCTTCCAGCACCGGATATCATTCACATGAACCCCTATCACAATTAGAAACACCCCCTATACGACACAGACAACCACACATCGTTTACGGACGCCCAAACATTAACGGACTCAATATATACACAACTATATCAAGAGCCTGGTGAAGATTTGGTTATCTCTATACCGTGGATACGCTGCCTTTGGACGCACTGACTGGTGCACACCAGCCAAGTTGAACGCTGACCGTTAGGTCGTCCTGGTAAATTTCCTGAACCATGCATAAAAAGTTTGTGATCTGATCGACGTCGTAGCCAGGCTCAGACCTACGAGAAGGGGTTACGCCATGGTTGCTCCAGAAGTTAGATCGACCTAACGGGGGTGGTTATCACTCTGAAAACAGACGCTTCCATAGCCATAATGGCCTATACAGTGAAAAACATCCCTCAACTATTGTCAACTTCTTATCCACAACATACAGCTTCATGCACCACCACAAATTGCTTGCATTTCACCCTTGACAAACTCACACACATGCACATTGAACAAACCACAAGCCGCGCAATTGAAATTATATGGCCCCAAAAACATTTAACGGCCGAAAGGGCCACTATGTGAGTGCGCGAAATTTACGCGCGGAGCAGCTCGAGCCTCAACTCCGCTTTCAAAAGAAATTATGTTAACTATGTGGTGTCCGGGTGTTCTTCCCAGAAAGGGAATCTTCCGCGCAAAGTTTTCTAAGACATTGCTTACATAATCCTCCGCTTAACCCCTTGGACCTTCTGCTGCATTCGGCGTTACTGGATAAGGTTATCGCCGGTTTGCGACGTGCGCCCGAAGCACTGGACTGTGGGGAAAACAGCATTTGTACCTCCATTTGCGCTCAGATAGCATATGTGTTTATCATGTGTATATACAGCACATTGACCCATGCCTTATAAGAAACCAATGAGAAGTCTAGATGCCCATATTCATTCCAAATTCCGTAGTTGTGTTGTATACAGTATATGGTACACGGAGAATTAAGTTCATTGATTTTTTTGCGTCCCGCCGTACTAGGCGCTCATGGTCTCTTACGAAGAGAGATTCTAGACAAATAGAAGTAAGATGCTTGGCGAGAAGGGCTGTGGTGTGTACATATATGGTGTACATATACAGGGCTATACGAAGAGGAACGTCCAGGATTGCGGGTCTTGTATCGCTGCATCTGGGGCCCAATACGAGCACTGAATATGTACTGTTTTTCTTGGTGTTGAACAAACAATCACCAACAAAGGTGAAATTAAAGGTCGACAGTGTACCCAACCTTAACCTAGGCCTACATTCGCCATGATATATCAAGAACAAAAGAAGGGATGATCCATGAAGCTCCCTGTGCGCGAACTAGCTGGCCCAATCGGAACGAAGCACGCTTCAACGGAGTGCGATACCTCCACATTGGAACAATACAGCAAATACCTCAATCAGTGGCCCCGCATTCTTCACTCTTGTTTTCCTGGGTTCAGAGCAAGAAGTATACTTCAACCGCTCACAGTGAAACATAGGATTACTGCCCACCATGTTCGTCTTGAAGAAACTCGTAAAACCGTCGAGACAGATCAGGATCTTCACCCGTCTACAGTCGTCTTCGTCTGAAATCTATTTCGGGACAAATTCTCTGAACAGGCATTCATTTCTTAGGACAGATACACAGTTCATTGCACATGCTATTACTTCACCATATGCCAAATTCATGTTCTTTGATCAATCTGCTCCGCTAGTCGATGTTGAAGCCAACGAACTCGTCACTTTAAATTATGCCACCATCGGATCTCCAAATCGAGAACTCATCGACAAATGGGTCAAGAATAATCAATCCAAATCGGAAGACTTGAGAAATTCACCAACTATTCATTTCCTTGGCTTGGAAACAACACATTTCTCACCCTTCAAGTACAAGGATTATACAGGAGCACCTTGGTTTGCACTCGAAGTCTCTAAGCATCCCACTTTGAAAGATAAGGTGTACTCGTTACCGTCAACTAAATCGCTCGCCACGCGTGAGGAGGTCAATCAACATTTGTCATATGTTGAAGCTAATATCTTTGCACATGGCAAAATGTATCTCGAATGGATCAACATGACCCCACATTGTAGGGGTTGTGGATCTCCGACCATCGCCATTAATGCCGGTTCAGAATTGATGTGTACTTCCAAGGACTCTAAATGTCCAGTTAAGGTTGCCCCTGTCTCAAATGCATCATTCCCAAGGTTGGACCCTGTGTTGATCACTTGTGTCCTAAACACCACCAAGGATAAAGTGCTCTTCACTAGACATTCCAAATTCCCCAAAGGGATGTATACCCATATTGCAGGATTCATTGAGCCTGCTGAAACAATCGAAGATGCCGTTAAGCGTGAAGTGTGGGAAGAAAGTGGATTGCTAGTCAAAGATGTGAACATTGTTCGCTCACAACCATGGCCATACCCTGCAAACATCATGATTGGTTGTGTTGCTGTTGTTGAGGATGTGAACATAAATCTGGAGCACGATATTGAATTGGAACATGCTTTCTGGTGTGATTTGGAGGTTTTGAAGAAGCTGGTAAAAGGAGGTAAGACTGATGAGAATCTGACCGTTATGATCCCAGGTCTCGAATATGGTATTCCAAATGATACAACTTTGGCCTACAAGCTGTATGAATACGTTGCTGAGAACTACTAGCTAGTATCTGTGATAATGTGTAACGACTACTACAGTATCATTCAATACAGAAGTTCATTTTTATCGTGCTACAACACGAACAATAGTCTGGGGTATAACTCAGTCATACGGGTATCATTAATATATTGAGGGTTCCCGATAAACCATTAAATTCTCGTATCATCGGGACATGAAATGTGTATGTTTTGAGAGACTATCTCCTGTAACCCAGTCCTGTAACCCAGTGGTTACCCGGACTCGCGCGTAATCCCTGGGGTTACCCGGCTGGGATGATCGGGAAGGAGGGGCGGCGCTTCGGCGCGAGCGCGAATTCCTCTTTGTTTACTTTTTCCACAACCCCGTAACAACAACACGCACACACACCTTTGAGCCAACAACAACTAACCCAAACAACTAAGAAACAACAATGTCTGGTAAAGGAAAAGGAGGAAAAGGAAAAGGCGGTGCCAAGGACGGTGGTCTCAGATCCCAGTCCCACTCTGCTAGAGCTGGTTTGCAATTCCCAGTCGGTAGAGTTAAAAGATTCTTGAAAAAGACCGCCCAAAACAAGATTCGTGTTGGTGCTAAGGGTAAGTAACCACCATCCAGTGACGAAAATTCAAAGACGAATACTAACAGAATGCAACAGCTGCTATCTACTTGACTGCCGTTCTCGAGTATTTGACCGCTGAAGTCCTCGAGTTGGCCGGTAACGCTGCCAAGGACTTGAAGCTCAAGAGAATCACACCAAGACACTTGCAACTTGCCATCAGAGGTGATGAGGAGTTGGATACACTCATCAAGGCCACAATCGCCTACGGTGGTGTCTTGCCACACATCAACAAGGTATGTCTTTTTCTACATCGTCGTTTCATCATGGTGCTTGTGTTTACACCCGCGTCGTGTTGGGGCGCTTCCCAAATGATTGTTTTTACTAACGCGTTCCCACAGGCTCTCCTATTGAAGGTTGAGAAGAAGAAAGCCCACAAGTAAGTGGAAATACAATAACCAGACCCTCGTGGTCGCTTGAGTTTGTACATTACGGTTTGGAGGGTGTCTTTTTTTATTATATCTTTTTGCTTTGTCTATTTTGGAGGCTGGTTGTGAATATTACAAGGTCCAGTGGGACAAACAGTACGGTGGTCACAAGGTTCTAATAATGGTTTCTAACCAATTTCACCTTGGCATTCGCTGTACTGCTTTCTCTTGCTGTCCCTTCTGTTTTCAATTTTTTTTTTATTCCCTATGATTAAAGGTGTGTTTACTCAGTTTGCTCCTAATCGGATTTACGATTCCTTCCCGGGACAGTTCGGCCGCCACCGGAGGTTTGCTTTGTAACGCACATTGTACTTTTATATGTATACTATAAAGCACAGTTGTTGTCTTGTGTTGTTTTAACAATATATATGTAGACTTCCGGGATTCTCGTTGAGTGGGGCCCCCGAGACCCACCCTTTGTTGACCAAAGACGCGTTTGTTTTGATTTGCCAAGGTTACCAGCTATCACCATGGCAACGCGAAAATATCTATATCCAGGCCTAAAACGGAAGGGTTACGGAGCGTGCGATTTGAGAGCTGTGCTATGCATTCTAAGATATTAATGTCGTGTATGTCATAAAGATTTGTTCGGGGGATGTTTTCCTGGAAGTCTATTTTTGTTATATACAAGGATGCTATTTTTTCTGTGCTAATTTTTCAGCAGTGGATGGTTGATCCGGTGGGGAGCTCACTTTCTCGGGGGGTGATGATAGCTTGTGAAGCTTGTCAATACGCGAGTTGATCTCTTGCATTTGTTTGTGAATATCAATCATATTTCCCTGTTCGTCAAGCTTCAGAACCATAGGCTTGACATCTTTCAGAGGAACGTAGTCGTCCAATCTGACATTGTACTCCTTAAGCTTCCTCTTCAAATACTCAATCTCATGTTGCAGTGTCTTGATATCGTCCTCCACTGCTTCTCTTCTATTGAGCTCCTTTTGCCTCTGTCTATTCGCCTCATACACAATTATCGCACCGGCCACGGTGAACACAAAGGCCTCTGAAAGAAAATTGGCTCCGCTCTCGATGGCTTTGTTCTCGTTCAACGGGCGGACTTTGGCATTTCCCTGTTCACCCAAGAGATTCATTCTCAAAGAAACATCTGTCTTGTGAATTCGTTGTGCTAGTTGGACACACATCCTTCTGAACGGTTCATGCTCTTTCGCTTGCCGCTTTATAGCGTTCTGATTGGGGTGTTAGTCTCGCTCTTGTCCTTATGAATCCCAGTGGCGTTTCAGGCTCCGCAGATACACACCGCTATCGGTTTGGAGATTTGCCGGATGAAGAGCGACCCAAGCTTAAGTGCAAGACCGCTCATGGCTCAGCACTACTTGTGGTCACTTTATGGCCTCCAAAATGGCCTCAAAAATGAACGTTATGTGCCATCAGAAATCTTTGTTTGAGCCTTCCCGCTGGTGTGGCCCCTACTGCGTTTCGCGGAGCTTCTTCTGTATTCCACTAATTGCGTCATGGCCTATCTCCATGTTTGGCACACCCGGTTTCGTTGTCTTTTGTTTACGAGGAAATAGCGCCAATATGCCCATGTTATCGCAGTCTGCCCAGGTTGTGGCATACTTCATTGTAAGTTAACAAAACAGATTCGCTTTTTCTCCCTTTGAGGAGGCGGTGGCAGGGAGCGTTCTTTCCTACGCTGGCATCTTTGGTGGAGCTCAAGCATTAACAATGAAAATTAAAACAGGTAAGCAATATCCTAGCGGTGTTGACGATTTTTCCCATTCTGGAAACGAGTCCCACCTTTTTCGCAGCATGCATTCAGATATCAGAAGGTGGCAGCATGGTCATGCTTGTTAATTGGCTGGTTTCAATCGCCATTGTTGCGGGTAAAGTACTCCAGTTTGCTCTGTTCGGAGAACTACACCTAATTGAAATTCAGAACATCTATGATAGATCTAAGTTCACATTCTTCCAAACCTTGTTCATGCTGTCCATGTTCCACAGTGAAAACTTACTCGTTCCGTTGTTCCTTACACTCATTCTGTTGTTCTTGAAAGTCTTCCATTGGATCCTCACAGATCGGTATGAGTTCATCTTCCAGCATGCAGTCAAACCATCGGATATCATATTCACAAGAAATACTCTCAATCTGTTACTCTTTCTACACATCGACTTCACCTTGGTCTCTGTTTGTGTCAATTACATGTTTGGAAGTAAACCACATGTCTTTTTCAACTTTGGATTTGAGTTTGCGATTTTACTCATCGATCTTCTTGCTCAGACTGTTAAGGTTGGGTTGAACACTTGGGAGTTGGCATATTTGGATAGACACCCACAGGATGAAGTCATGGAGAGTAAAGGTCTTTACTTGAAGGTCTTGGAGATTGTTCAGAATCTTTTGAAGTTGCTTATTGATTTTTTCTTGGTCTATACGTTCATTGGGCCGTATAACTTCCCAATCAACTTCATCATGAACATCTTCGCCAGCACAGTGCAAATGGTGACTAAGACCAAAGAACTGCTGAAATACATAAAGGCTTCCAGAGAATTGGATTCCAGGCTGCAGGACGCAACAGAGGAGGATTTAGCCGATGACAACAATCTGTGCATTATTTGTCGTGACGATATGACTACTGTTGGTGTACGGAAAGGTGAAAGACTATATCCAAAGAAGCTCCACTGTGGTCATATCATTCATATGGGCTGCCTCAAAGGATGGTTTGAGAGATCCCAAGTATGTCCTATGTGCAGAGCTCCAGTTTTCAGCAATACCCCAAACATGGCCAGACCTACTCAGCAACAACAGGAACAACCACCTGCTCAACAGCCGAGACCTGGCCCCATGGCCCCACCACCGTGGATGAACCGTCAACCACATATGCAGCACAACAACCAGGAGGTCGAAGGAGAACGCGTTGGTGCCGCGATGGGTGCACTCGAAGATGCTCAACCTAATCCAAGAGCCGACGAGGAGGAAGCTGAACAGAGAGACATCATTCATATCCCACATAACGCACTAAATCCTCCGGATTGGACGTTGTTCAAGCTTTCAAATGGCAATCAAGCACACGATGAATATACTCTACATCTATCTTCAAGGCACGCAGCGAAGTTGGAAAAGGTTTATGTCGCCCCAGGAATAGCTAGAGCGGTCGGATTCCCACCAAGAGATTCAGGTTTGGATTCGGAATAATCAGATTCCGACCAAGAGGTCAGTATTGCATCTATCCTCTAGTGGGAGTGTACAGGCTACAGAGTCTCACGATGTTTTTAACGCACTTAATGATTTATCTGAATTCAAAATTCGTAACAAATGAAATATACGCGGACTGCAGAAGCCGAAAGCCGAAAAAACCGAAGCGGTAGGGGCCACACAGATCCCGATCCACCTGGAACTAACATATCGAAAGCGATGGTCTCTTAGGAAGAGCCCCCAATTCAGTCTCGGATTTGCACCATATTATTACACGTGTTTTATTTGTTATCACAATGGAAAAGAGCTTCTGAATTTTCGGAATTCAAAAAGAATACACAGGGGCCGAGGAACAAGAAGAAGGCTTACGAGGCGCGGTGAAATTAGTACGCATCTGCCGGAGGGGCTCGGCAGCTTGTTGACACTTTTTTTTATTTATAAAAAGCAGAAGATGCACCTTGCCCACTAAAAGTTGTAGTTTTGGTTCATCTCACAAAAGCACATAGCCTGAGATGTTGCCCCTCTCTGTCCTCTCATTGGTCTCTGTGGCCCTAGCATACTCGCCTACTGGGGGCTACGCTCCAGGTAACGTCTCGTGCCCGGATGTGGACTCCCTCGTCAGACCAGCAACCACCATCAGCGATAAAGAGAAGGAATGGCTTGAAAAACGTCACGAGATCACAGACGAGTACCTTGCAGACTTCATTGACCGCGCAGGCCTCGACTACGACATCTCCCAGCTCAACCGTTCCATCAATGTGGCCCTTGCCTTCTCCGGTGGTGGCTACCGTGCGATGTTGAACGGTGCCGGCCAAATCTCTGCTCTTGATGAGAGAACCAATGGAGCTACAGAACACGGTCTAGGTGGACTGCTCCAAGCTGCTACCTATTTGTCCGGTTTGTCCGGTGGTAATTGGCTCACCGGTACCCTTGCCCTCAACAACTGGACCTCCGTTCAGGACATCATTTCTGACTCGGACAACACCATCTGGGACCTGGAACACACCATCTACTCCTCTGGTGGCTGGAACATCTTCTCCACTGCTAAACGCTGGGACAAAATTGACGACGCCATTGATGCCAAGCAGGAAGCTGGCTTCAACACCTCGCTCACCGATATCTGGGGCCGTGCTTTGTCGTACCAGTTCTTCGGCTCTGCCAACGATGCCTCTGCCGGTCTCACTTTCTCCTCTATCAGAAACTTTGAAGTGTTCAAAAACGCATCCATGCCATTCCCATTCTCTGTTGCCGATGGTAGAACGCCAGGAACTCAGATCGTCAACTTGAACTCTACTGTGTTCGAGTTCAACCCATTCGAGCTCGGCTCCTGGGATCCTTCGCTCTATGCCTTCACGGACTTGGAGTACATCGGCTCAGACGTTAACAACGGTACACCAACTGGCGATACGTGTGTTTCCGGCCTGGACAACGGTGGTTTCGTCATGGGTACCTCTTCCTCCTTGTTCAACCAGTTCCTGTTGCAGCTCAACACCACCAGTCTCTCCGGTGTTGTTTACGACCTCATTGAGCATTTCCTGGAGGACCTGAGCGAAGAGTACGATGACGTTGCTATCTATGGCCCAAACCCATTCTACAACACTCCGTACGCCGAGGTTGACACCATTGCCGAGTCTGACTACCTCTACTTGGTTGATGGTGGTGAGGATTTGCAGAACGTGCCGTTGGCTCCACTTCTCCAGCCAGAAAGAGCTGTTGATGTCATCTTTGCCTTCGATAACAGTGCAGACACATCCGACAACTTCCCTAACGGTACCTCCTTGGTTGCTACTTATGAGCGCCAATTCGGTTCCCAGGCTAACAAGACATCCTTCCCATACGTCCCAGACATGGGAACCTTCATCTACCACAACTTGACCACCAAGCCAACTTTCTTCGGTTGTTACGCCTCCAACTTGACAGACTTGTCTACAATCCCTCCACTTGTCGTCTACTTGCCAAACATCGCATACAGCACTTGGTCCAACACCTCCACTTTCAAGATGTCCTACGACAACGACGTTCGTGATGCCATCATCCAGAACGGTTTCGAGTCCGCCACAAGATACAACTTGACCATTGACGAGGACTGGCCATTGTGTGTTGCCTGTGCCATCATCCAGAGATCCGTTGAGCAAAACAATGGGACTCAAAGCGAGGAGTGTAAGTCTTGTTTCGACAACTACTGTTGGGACGGTGAGTTGTACACCAAGTCCATCAACTACACTGACGGTTACTACTCCAACAACTACACCTCCACCAATAGTAAAGCCGGAACCCCAGACGACTCCAACGATTTGTCTTCGTTGAGCAGCAGCAACGCTGACTCCACTGCCACTGCTGCCACTGCCTCAAACTCTCAAGGCTCCTCCAGTTCAAGAGGTGCTGGTGTCCCGTTGAAGGTTGAGGGCTCTACCATTTTTGCCTCAGTCCTGGGTCTCTTGTGTGTCCTGTTGATGTGAGGTAGCATTTGAAATGTACTCCATATATCGCTTCAAAACAAAATTTAATACATCCATTACATGATTCGATTTCGTCTGTACATGCACCCCATATGTGCATAAACACCATTATATGATCTGTAGCCTACATGTATTCTTTCAATACATACATTCATCGTCAGCGTAACTATTTACACGAGTTGGTTTTTTTATAATATCATGGCTGGAATGGAGTAACATGCATCAACGTCAAACATTATGGGTCATAGAGAAGCTGGTAGTTGTTCTGAGCTTAGAACATACCACCACCCATACCACCCATACCACCTGGCATCTGTGGGGCAGCAGCTGGCTCTGGAACGTCAACGATAGCACACTCAGTAGTGGCCAATAAGGAAGCGACACCAGAGGCATCAACCAAACCGGAACGGACAACCTTCAATGGATCAATAATACCAGCAGAGATCATGTCAGTGTACTCACCCTTGGAAGAGTCGTAACCCTTCTGGAAGTCATCACCATACTCGTCGATGATCTTGCCAACAATGACAGAACCTTCCTCACCAGCATTCTCAATGATCTTTCTAGCTGGTTGTGTGATGGCTTTTCTGATGATGTCAACACCGAGCTTTTGGTCAAAGTTGTCAACCTTGACGTCCTTCAAGATTCTAGAGGCCTTGAGCAAGGCAGTACCACCACCTGGCAAGATACCCTCCTCAACAGCGGCTCTGGTAGCGTTCAAAGCATCATCGTAACGATCCTTCTTCTCACCAACCTCAACCTCAGAGGAACCACCAACCTTAACGACGGCAACACCACCGGAAAGCTTGGCCAATCTCTCCTGGAGCTTTTCTTTCTCGTAAGAAGAGGTCAATTCATCAGCAACGGAGGCCTTGATCTGCTCAATACGCTCCAAGATGTTCTCCTTGGAACCCTCACCGTTCAAGATAACAGTGTCCTCCTTGGTGATAGTAACAGAAGCAGCGGAACCGAGCAACTCTGGGGTAGCGTTCTCTGGCTTGATGTCCAACTCTTCGTTGAAGACGGTACCGCCAGTCAAGATGGCGATATCACCCAAAGTGTTCTTCTTGTTGTCACCGAAGCCTGGGGCCTTGACAGCACAGACGGAGATCTGGCCTCTAATCTTGTTCAAGATACAGGCAGCGAGGGCCTCGCCATCAATGTCATCGGCAATGATGAGCAATGGTCTTCTAGACTTGACGGCAATCTCGAAAGCAGGCAAGATGTCGTTGATGGCAGAAATCTTCTTCTCGGAGAGGAAGATCAATGGTCTCTCCAACTCAGCCTTACCGTTCTTGGTGTTTGTGACAAAGTATGGGGAGATGTAGCCTCTGTCGAATCTCATACCCTCAGTGACCTCCAACTCATCCTCCAAGGTCTTACCCTCCTTAACGGTGATGACACCCTCCTTACCAACCTTCTCCATGGCTGAGGCGAGCAGCTTACCGATGTGCGCATCGCCGTTAGCGGAGATGGTGGCGACCTGGGCAATCTCCTCAGAGGTGGTGATGTCCTTCTTGTTCTTCTGCAAGAAGTCAACAATGGCCTCGACAGCAGCCTGGGAACCTCTTCTCAGGTCCATAGGGTTGCAACCAGCTGCGACGTTCTTGACGGACTCAGTGAAGATAGCTCTGCCCAAAACAGTAGCAGAGGTGGTACCGTCACCAGCAGCCTCGTTGGTCTTGGATGCAACCTCTTGCAAGAGCTTAGCGCCCATGTTCTCGAACTTGTCCTTCAAGGTGATGGATCTGGCAACGGTGACACCGTCCTTGGTGATCTTTGGGGAACCAAAGTCCTGTTCGATGAGGACGTTTCTACCCTTTGGACCCAGGGTGACGGAGACAGCGTCGGCCAAGGTTTCGACACCCTTCAAAAGGGCAGCTCTTCCCTCCACGCCGAACTTGAGCTCCTTGTGGGAGAGGTTTCTGACGAGAGAAAGAGCCTGCTTTCTGGCAGTTGGACGGACAGCTCTCAACATTTGTGATGCGGGGAAATGCGAATTGTGCGTTATTCGTTGGTGCTGGAAAGAGGAAAGCGCTTCAAGCGTGGGGAGATCTGGCCTATTTATCCACTTCTCGCCATCGATTTGCTAGAATTTTCCGCGCAGACGGTGGTGTCCGGGTTTCCGGCGGCCGGCTTCTTCCCCCACATTTTTTCCGGGGCAGGGCAATGAGGTCGCTGGGCCAGTTTTTGGGGCATTTTTGTCAAAAGATCGTGTGTTTAGTGTTTCTGTGTAAATGAGGATATCAAGCTATAATATTGCAAATATAACGCTCACAACGCCAGTCTTCCCCACATTCGACCACACGCAGCATCGGCTCCGTTGAATGGGAAAAAAAGTTTCGGGGAGTTGGTACGCGCACTCTACTCGCGAACTCGTCCTAGAGGCCTTGTCGCGAACATGTCCTAGAAGCGATTCGCGAACCTTACGTATGGCCTATTGGTCAAATGATTCCTCTAATTCAATGGTTTTGAACCTGACACTTCTGGCGCCAGCCAATCTTTCATCAGGAGAGTGGTAATGGATTTATCAGCGGGTATGTCTACCATGCTATTGCTCAACCTCGAACACGTTACTAACAACTTCCAAAGGATTCGCCTCTATAGAGGCCATCTTCTACACTGTTTTCCATCCAACTGAAGGTACAAAAGTCTCTCAGCAGGTCCCTGCGGGAGCCATTGTGCCCTCGCCAAAGTCAACATCTGATGCTATGTCGGAGCCGCTGTTTGATTTCGATGTTGTGAAGAACTATGTTATTCCAAAAGCGCCTCTCTGCAATCGCCTCATCACAATCAAAGTTGGTCAATACCGAATTCTTGGTTTCCCTGTATCGATATCTGGGTCACACTATGCCAGAAACTCATTCAGTTTCAACTTTTGCTTTGTCTTCAAGTATGGTGATAACACATTGCCCTTTGAAAACGATGTTCGGAGACTGGGACGAGTCTTCACCAATCTGGAAGAACAATACCAGATCCTATCAAAGAAAGAGAACGACCTTATCTATTTCAAAAACGCCTCATCATTAGTGAACAATTCAACACCAGATAGTGTTGAATCTAGTCCTGGAGGCAGTGATGATGTTGGTCGTTCATCCTCCATGGATTCATCGTTCGCTGCAAGCACTGTTGGTCATGCCTCTACAACGTTTGAACAGATCATGAGCGATCTGGAAAACAACATCAATTCATCAACTCCACTTGGTATTACGAACAAAGACAATATGATGACTCTTGAATCTGTTGAGAGTTTGATTCAACAGATCTATCAAGATCTGAATAATTACTCTGAATGTTTGATTCCGATAGATTCTGGAAATTCAGTCGACATCAAGCTTCTCCCACTGCTCCCCCCTCCGCCGAGAATCTCTCCCGAAGATGTCCCAATTACTACAGTACATCTTGAAAGTCTTGTTGATGTCAATTGGGATCCGACAATGCTCAAGATCCTTCCCTTCATTAATGGTATCAATTCAGTGAAGAGAATCAGTTTGCTGGCCAACTCTGATTACTCTGTTGTGAAAAGCTGCATTCAACATCTTATGTATTACAAGTGCATCATTATCATAGATATATTCCAGTTCTCAAACACTTATGCTCCAACATCTGATATTGGCTTCTTCTTGAGTGACCCTCACATGGCTGCTGAATGCCAAGCGTACGTTGTTGCACCATCCATTTTCAGAGACTTACCATATGAATCCACTCACCAGCAAAAGACCCCATCCGATAAACCCGATGGTGAATCCCTATCATCAGCCAAGGGGAATGCTTCCTCGCTTTCACTTGCTAAAAAGTCATCAAGGCAGATAGTTGTTCTACCCTCGAAAGCCAAGTTGTTCTACCTGTACAGATCTCTTCACCAGGGACAAACCGTGAAACAATGGTTCAAAGATCACTCTCTGGAGTTAAAATCAATTGACTTGAGACGTTTCATCTCTTTCGGCGTCTTGAGAGGGCTGATCTATAGAGTTCACTCATACCCAATTATCGACTCTCTGATCACCAATGAATCTACACAGGACGCTCTCTTCACAAACTATCTTGAATCCTTCAACTTGAACAAGGCAAACAATGGAAAGGCATCAACGCCACCTCCAATGATGAGGGATCCACCCTCCTACCGAAGAAAGAACAGCTCCAACTTGACCGATAAGCAGAGGGAACAAGTGGTTGAACTGTCCAATTTACTGAAATCAGTGAGAAATATGGACGCTCTCTGTACGGAGATGAACATGGATAGGGCCTCTCTGGAGAACTTGCTCAGGAAAGTTGGACCGTACAACGTGGTAAACACTTGACTGGCCCATACAATAAAGAAAAGATATTGTTGTTTATGCATTACGTAATCACATATGAGTGTGTCCTAACCAAGTTTTGTGCGGTTGCCATGGCAACGACATCCGAGCGGTCGCGTAAACAAAAACATGAAAAGGCCAAAAGCCCAAAAGTAAACAAAAGCGCTATCATGAGCTTAGCGAAGGAAGAGCTCCCACAAACCGATAAACTAAGCAGCAAGCAGCAACACACAATGAGCTCCGAGAGCGAAAACATTCAGGTTGTTGTGAGGTGCCGAGGCCGCAACGCCAAAGAAACCAGCACAAAGAGCCCCGTCGTTGTCCACGTTACAGATGAAGAAGGTGATGAGGTACTTGTGAATCCGTCCGATGACACTGGCGTCACGGCGCAGTTGAACTCAAAGACATACCGTTTTGACAAGGTGTTCGGTCCCATTGCTGACCAGCAGGCGATCTTCCAACGTGTGGCTTCCCCGTTGTTCGATGAGTTTCTCAAAGGCTACAACTGCACGTTACTCGTCTACGGTATGACATCCACCGGTAAGACATACACGATGTCAGGAGAGAACAGAATGGTGAACGGGGAGCTCAGTGATAAGGCCGGGATCATTCCTCGTCTCATACTCAAGCTTTTTAACGTCCTTGGAGAGGCTGGGGATGATTACATCGTCAAGTGCTCCTTTGTGGAGTTGTACAACGAGGAGCTGAAAGACCTTCTAACGGATGATACAAACAAGAAGCTTCGAATTTTTGACCAGAAGAACGATCCGTTGCCCTCGTCTTTTGGCAATAAGTCTGCTATTCACATCCAGAACCTTCAAGAAGTTGTCTTACAAGACGCTTCACACGGGTTGAAGACTCTCCAGAAAGGTCTCAAGCTAAGACAAGTTGCAGCAACCAAAATGAATGACGTGTCGAGTAGATCTCATACGATATTCACATTAAATCTTTTCAAGCAGAACAAAGACACTGGTGACTTGTTCCGCTTATCCAAGATGAATTTGGTAGACCTTGCCGGTTCAGAGAACATCAGCAGGTCCGGTGCTCTCAATCAACGTGCCAAGGAAGCTGGTTCCATCAACCAAAGTTTGCTCACATTGGGAAGAGTCATAAATCTGCTCGTGGAGAAGACGAACCAGCATATTCCATACAGGGAGTCCAAGTTGACGCGGCTCTTACAAGATTCCCTAGGTGGACAGACTAAGACTTGCTTGATTGCCACGATCTCCCCGGCAAAGATCAACTACGATGAGACACTGAGTACGTTGGAGTATGCCAATAAGGCCAAAAGTATCCAAAACAAGCCACAACTTGGTATGACGCTGGGTAGAGAAATTCTCTTGAAAGACTTGAGTGCTGAGTTGGCCAAGGTTAAGTCGGATTTGAGTGCTACAAGACAGAGAGATGGTATGTACATGGACAGTGATAACTATCAAGAGCTCATGAACGAAATTCAAGAATCCAAGACCACGATAGAGGAATCATTGAGGGAGCAGGAGGTGTTAAAGAAGCACAATGAAATGCTAAAGAGTCAACTCAAAGAATCTGAGGCACAAAACGTCCAACACATCACTATGATCAATACGCTTAACACCACAATTGACTCGCTTCATAACAAGATTGATCAACAGAAGGAGAATGAGAAGAATCTAATGAGTTCAAGTACGAAGTTCAAGACCATAATCAACAACATCAATGACAAGATTGCCTCTTTGAAGGCTTTTGAGAACGAGACCAAGGCTGTTGTGGCCACTGTCGTTGAGTCACAACTCAAAGAATCACTGCAAAACATAACGCATACTCTTGAATCATCATCGAGGAGACACGGATCTACGGAAACGATCTCTACTATAGAATCTGAAATTGCAAAGATGACATCTGCATTCAAAATGACTACATCAGAGGCTTATAGCAAGGTTCAAAGTATACTTGATGGATTTCCGAATGCCTTTAATAGTATTGAGAAGTCACTTTCTGAGCTCACTTCAACGGTATCTGAGTTTGAGATGATATTGAATGAACAATTCTCAGAGTTGTCCAAAGAGAACAATCAGTTCAAGACATTGCTCTCGGATTCATTATTCCAGAACCACTCACACATTGTCAAGTCTATCGTCTCACAGACGAACCAACAACTTGAAAATGATGCTAATTTGCTTTTGAACCAATTCATTGACCTTATTCGAGAGAATAATAACAGACAGCAATCCCTTGTTGTGGAAAAGATCAAACTTGCAGTTGAGAATTCGATGCTAGCTGAGAAGAGCCATTTGAACCCAGCACAGACTCGCTGGGAAGAATCCACCAGGGAAATCATAAACTCTTGCGACTCTCTTTCAAAGAACGTTCAAGCTAAGTATGAAAATCAGCTGGGTTCCATCAACGCTTCTATTCAAAGTGCTCACCAATTCACACATGCTTCGAAGGCTTCCGTTGAAGAAGACTTGAAGAAGATCCCCGATGTTTTCAACTCACTACAGAACTCTAATGCGATTCGTTCGAGTCTCGATCATGTCAAGCAAGATGGTTTACTCTATGAGTCCGCTATCAAGTCTCTCAGATCTACCAAGAACACAATCACCGAAGTTCAGAGCTCATTGGTTGAGAAAGTCGTCGAGAAAGCAGGTGCGGAACAGTTTGAACAGACGGAAGTGAACCAAATGATCGATGAGATTGAGGTTGAGCAAGCAGAGATCAAGAGAAAACTCCTTCCAACTGGGAAAACTCCAAAGAGAGAGCCCCTTCAAATATCATCACAGGAACGCTCGGTCAATGGATCTCGTTCTCCACCGAAGTTCCAGCTGATTGGCCAAAGGTTCCAAAGTTCTGAGAACCAACTCACTCAAGGTCCCAAGAAGAGAAAGTCTGATGATGATATCTGTATCAATCAGAGATCGAAGCTCCCAAAGCTTACAAAGACTCTAGATCATCAACAAAGAGCCCCACGCAGACGCTAAGTGCTGAAAAGGCATTGCTCTCGAAATCCTAATAACTCTCGGCTATAAGCCTGAGTCTAATGTCCACAGTTACCACTATAATGAACAATCCCCTAATATTTAAATCAAATACTTTGTAAAAGAGATAAAGACCTCCCCGCGAAAAGTCGTGCACTGAGGGAGTGTTTTTTTATTTTTTTTTTTTTTTTTTTGATATAGGTCTTTTCCTAGTACGCATAGCTCATCTCTCTTTGAGATAATCGCTTAAAACCAGCCAAGAATCCCATATAATCCGCTCTTGCTTCTCCATACAAACACATGTTTGAGCATATCCCGACAGCACCAGACTGGTTCTGGAAAAGGATGATGCTGCAACACTCGCGGCATCGTCAACAGGAGTTTGATGTCATCTCTCGAGAAGCCAAAAGGTTGAAGAAGGCCACTTCGAAGAAAAGCGACCAGAACCCTGCAAAAAGTCTGAGCCGAACTGTTTTAGTCGACCATGACAACTCTGATAGGACAATCACGAAGAAGAGGAAAGTTGTGTGGCCTGAAGAGACGTTCGAGCACTGGAATGAAGAGCGAGGCATCAACAAGAGCATTCAGAAGTTTGTCTCTGATACAACATCCAAGAAGTTGAAGAAAGAGGAGAATATGGATGATGATCGCAAATATGGTGTCTCAAAACTACTGGATGTGTCCGATTCCAGCGAGGAAGATGGTGATGTTGAAGATGAACAAGGTGGAATTGAGTCCGATGACGAAGAGCCTCGAACCAGAGGACTCGTTGATCCTCAGTTGATCAAACGGAACATCAAAGCAGGTATACCGTTCCGAGACTCTCGATCCACAAGATTCCTCATTGAAACAAAGGGATATGAGATCTTACCAAGATATAAAAGATCCGAGAGAGATGCTGACCATAACATCGAGGTTATCTCCACTGGCATATCCCATATGGGTCGTCAAATCAACACAGTGTTACAGCTTCTCCACATCAACGTTCTCCGCCGCAAATGGTCAATTGCATACAAATGCTTCTATATCCTTGTGCGTATCCCCAAATTTGATATTCGCTCCATCTGGAATCTCGGATTAGAGGTGCTTACACGTCTTGCGGAAGAGAGATATCTCGCTGAGAACCCCGAGGCCAATGTTCACGATCTACGCACATTCGGCTCATATACGGCCTCCCCTATGAGCTTCACCAAAGATGAACAGTTTATGACGTGGCTCGAGATGTTCCATCGAACCTCATTTGGCTCACCGAAGGGCTTGATTGTCAAGCCGTATCCTTTCAGGGCTGGCA
This sequence comes from Petasospora mississippiensis, assembly GCA_030581715.1. Taxonomy (NCBI): domain Eukaryota; kingdom Fungi; phylum Ascomycota; class Saccharomycetes; order Phaffomycetales; family Wickerhamomycetaceae; genus Petasospora; species Petasospora mississippiensis. The sequence continues at coordinate 14,828 of JAKTVV010000002.1, read as the reverse complement.
CCAAGGATGCTTCGCCAATGTACGTTCTCAATCTCGTCTGGACGTTACTGCTGAAACAAAAATTTGATGAAGTTTTAGAGAAACTGGAAGAACTGCTGGTAACGAAGCCGTACTTGGAAGAGGGTGTTTACTTCTTTTTGAGGGGATTGACTTACCAGGTTCAGGCAGGTAGTCTGATCAGAGAGAAAGTTGTTGATAAGGCCAAAGTGAGAGAGCTGTTGAAGAAGGCTGATGAAGAGTACTTGACTGCCAAAAACCATGGGGCTGAGTACCCTGAGAAGCTCATCAATGTCGAGTTGAAGATGATCAATGCTGTTCTTGATCAAGACAACGTCGCTGTTGATTCCAGTGAGGAAGATGACGGATCGTTTGATGCTTCCGGTGATCTGAACATGAATGAATCCACTAGAAATGGCTCTTTTGGTGATGATACGGTGAAACAAGAGTTTTACAATGACGCTGCGTTTGAGGAGAGCAACTTCTCTCAGTGGAGAGATGACATGAGTGACGACTAGAATCATAAATTATTGCATTATAAACCGCATTCGAACAACACATAACGAACTACGATCTTTAAACATCTCGAAATTGTAGACATTTGTATAGCAAATGATATCATGGAACGCTCGGTGTGCCAACTCTGCTGATATCTGGAGTGGTTATTACACTGGACGGCACCTCAGGACTTTGTTCCCTTGAGTCCCCCATAACGCTATCGTCGTCTTTCAAGTCAAGCTTCTTGTTGTTCAGCTTTATCTGAATCTTCAGAGGTGCTTGGGTCTCTCCTGTCTCCGTTTTCACAGGAGACTCCTCTTTCTCCTCTTTTGGACCTCCTGTCCAACTCCCAAACTGCATGTAATAACCTGTGAAACTCTGGATATTGATCGGTTTCTTGACCCAGCGACGAACTGGTTTGCCGCTTTTGTCAAGCTTGAAGTCCTCAGCGTTGATCACTTTGGAGAGCCCAGATGCCTTTGTTGAAGGAGCAGGTGTTCCCTCTGAAGTTCTGGGTGACTCTGGCGCAGGCGAAGCAGAGATTGACAGCGAGGCTGTTGCTGTCTTCTTGGGTTTGGCCTTTGGCTTTGAAGGTGTCCTCAGTGTTGACTTGTTCGGGATCTCTGGAAGTGCCCGCAGTTTGTCACTCGGAACTTTCAGTGTAACAAGCAGTGTCTTTGCCATTGTGGGGATGTGTATATAGTGTTTATAGAAGTTTTCCGTGGATTTTTGTGCTTTTGTAGAAGTGCCGGTGAGCTTAACATGTAAAGTTCGTGGTTCTTGGATCACGAGAGCCGGGTAACTGAATCTTACCCTATTCGGAAATACTTAGCATCCACAATGGAAATGATGATTTATGAGTTTTTATATATTATTGTATGTTTATTAGACTGAAGTAATGCGAATCCTCTGAAACCTTTCACAATATAGTGTGTAATCCCGTAGTGTACATCCACTTTGATTTCCATCAGCTTCCAGCCTTAATGATGAGACGTACTGTCTCAAGGGAAGTTCGGTCTACATTTCAACGTCTATAATTACACTTTATTAATCACTCTGCCTAGCCATGAGTCACGTCAGCTACAGCTGCCCTTAATCAGCAAAGTATTAGTACATTGAGCATAAACATAAACATCCAGAAAGAAAAAAGTGTTATCCAGAAACAACAACAAAAATAATATAATCCTAGTAAAACCTGATCCAAACCCTGTCAAATTAACATTATAACCAGCCAAATAAAACCATCACATCCATAGTAGTAGACCAACAGAACAATCCAAAATGTAAGAAATCATAACAATCAAAGAGTAAAAAAAATAAAGGCTAATCAACGTTCAAGAGCGCCCTAAAAGTGGCGAAACATATTAACTCTCCAGGAACAAAGAGTCTTCCAAAAGTCCACAAGACTGGAACACCTCATAAAGCTTGGATGCCTTGTTGACATCAATCTTACAGGCCTTCTGAGCATCCGTCTTCTTAAAAGTAGAACCCAAGTGAGTTTTTCTTGCCTTCTCCGCAAAGAATCGTCTCTTGGTATCCAAATATTGCAGCGGAGTCAACTTGAAAGCGGAAACAATTGTCACTTCAGTCTCGGGGACTTCATCAATAGAGGTGGAGTCCTTCAGCTGTTGTGTCAATGAGAATCCAACCCTTTTCACCTGCTTCTCAATCTGTGACTTGGTGATGTGAGCCATTGGAGGGACAAAGTCCGGGAGGGCAGAACATTCAGTGTCATGGATGAATTGCACGCTGCAGATACTCAAGAACTCCTCTTTAGACACCCCAGTGAAAGAGCGTGGTGTAGAGGATGATTCACCAGCGGCTACGACGTCACCTTCCTCATCACCAGGATTAGTCTTTCTGGATCTTGTGGCGTAAGGACGGCCAGTGGAGAGAGCGTAGTTAGTCTTCAGAGCAGCACTTGAAGAAGAGGCATCGTCGTCAGAGTTGTACACCACAGCGCTTCTCATCTTTCTTGCAGGGGGAAGAGAATTTGACTTGAGCACTTTAGAAGAGAAGACCCTCTTATTTGATGAGCGAGTGTGCGACATTCTATCGTAGTAAAGATTGAGGAAAGATACAATCCCGTCCTTGCCTCCGCTCTTGAGAACGGGCTTGATGAGCATGTACGGGTTCTTGTTCTCATCAGCCACACATGTATCAACGCTTGTTGAAAGGTAGCTGATGGAGGCTGTGGGACGCGCTGGTGAAATTGGGGGAGAAGGCAGTCTTGAAACAGAGCCATTAAGCACGAGAGGGCGTGGTTTGGTTGAGTGCATCATTGCAGTTTGCCTTCCAGAGGTAATTGGTGGAGGTGTGGTTGTTGATGAAGCGCTGTGTAAAGAGCAGCGGGGATAATTATATATGGTTCCAATTTTGTGTGAGATCTTTTTTATTTTTAGGGTTTCGTGTTTTCCTTGTTTGTTTACACAACAAACCGGCGCGACGCGTCACGCGCGCATATACGCCACACGATAAGAGAGATAAGCTTGACACATAACTGCGGATGTCGGGATGAGACATAGTTCTACTCCGTTTAAGAGTTATTACTGGTCCTTTAATTCGTATATACAGAGTACAACAGAAGGGTCTTTCTCGCGAGTTCCTGTCATTCCGTGTTCCTGATACATGAAACATGAAACAGGCACATGAAACATAGCGTTCGTGCTAAAACTGTGAGAATACACCGCCTTAAATACCAAAGTTACCCTGTGTCAGAGCATTTCTCATGTTCTTTTTGTCCATCTTATTAGCTGGCTTATGGTGTAACTTGTTCATGCCGACACTTGGAGGAATAGAAGATAATGCCATATCACTAGGTGTAGGCTTCGATACCGAGCTTGCAGACCCTGGCGCTGGTGGATAGTACCCCTGCGGAGGATAGCCCTGTGGAGGATAGCCCTGTGGGGAATAGCCATGTGGGGGATAACCTTGTGGGGGATAGCCTTGTGGGGGGTAACCTTGTGGTGGATAACCCTGTGGTGGTGGGTACCAACCTTGCTGAGGTGGTGGATACTGGCCTCCCTGTGGTGGATAATAACCTTGAGGACCTGCCTGATAACCTGGAACAGTTCCTGGTCTAGCCGGACTGTGAGAGTTGTAATGATCATTACCCCCATGAGCAGGTGAAGTCTGACGACGACCACCTTGAGGAACTGGAAGAGATTGGGCACTTGTGTTACTCTTGCGTTGGCTGTATGGAGCAGGTGGGGCAATTTGATTCTCTGGGTGTCCAACAGGCGTAGAATGCCCGTTATATTGTGGAGGATAACCACCCGCTTGTTGACGATATGGAGAACCACCTCTCGAATCAAAACTGTTGTTTGGAGAAACTCTGCGTTGACCTTGGCCTGGTATAGCCAAGTTCTGCGGACGATTTGGAGATACATAATCGTTCTGCGCTCTCCGGTGCAGTGGAGAACCCGATGGACCATAAGCACCGCCATTGTTCATTCTCTGAGGAGTAGCAGCTGGACTTGGACTTGGTCTGTTCGGAGACAACTCGTGTTGTTGCTGTGGGGTATACTGTTGATGAATCGACATTTCCTGTTGAGCTTGTGGGTACTGCTGTGATGCCTGAGGCGGGTACTGTTGACTCTGATATTGGGCATTCAGCGGAGGATACTGATTCTTAGCAGTCTGCTGTGGCATATATTGCACAGGTAGTTGAACATGTGATTGCTGTTGAACAGGTGGCTGCTGAACATGTGGCTGAGCAAGCGATTCGTGAACTGGTGGATGCTGCTGAGCTGGCAACTGTTGAACAGGAGTCTGTTGTTGCAAATTGCTTTGAGGGCCATCATTGTGATAATCAATACCATGGCCTTTATATCCTGCGTTAGTGTCACGAGCATCACTTTGAACTGGTTCATGTTGACTATTTCTCTGATCACGCACTGGAGATATGGAAGGAGCTTTCCTTTGGAATCGCTGTTGTGGAGCAACAATCGGATCGTGTGGCAGCGTTTGGGGGATATGATCAGGAACTGGAGTCTGTCTTGAAGTGACATAACTAGCCTGAGTTGGCAAAGAATCTGAACTGGCATTTACGTGCGCTTGTGGACTCAGCTGTGGCACAGGCTCAATCGATCTTTGTGACAAATCTGCATTGGCAAATCTCTCAGGAGAAGCAGGAAGACGCTTTGTGACCAAGGGAGACTTTGGTAGAGGTACAGGAACATCTGCAATATCTTGGAGTTCTGGTTCTGGGATGTAACGAGCATCACTCATAGACAAAGCCATGGAGGCCTTCATAGAAGCAGCAGTCGCAGCGTTCATACTCTGACGATGGCTCTTGACCGGAGAAGAATGTTCAGATTGTTTCTGTGGACTGGAAGTAATACTCAATTGATAAGAATCGATGATACTCTCTGGATACTTATTTGAGTTTCGCTTCTCAGCACGGGGACTCTGATTATTGGCACTTGGATGTTCTGGGCTCGAACCCGGGCTCTTCATCTCACTAGCATCAGTGTATGGGGTCTCACCTCTCTGTAACGTTTCAGTGCTGTAGAAACTCTCATGAGCAGTTGTCGCATGAGAATATCTTTGATCTAGTGGAACATTGGTCCGCTGTGGTAGATCAGAATGGAACTGGTCGTACTCCTCAGTCTGCTCAGTCATGGAACTCTTCTGTTGAGATAAATGCTGATCCGGGTACTGGTGCTGCTCAACTGGGTCTTGATAATATTGATCAGATGGCTGTACTTCATCAACAACATCAACCTTTCTCAACTCTTGTGTAGTGTATCCACTTTGAACTTCCTGACGCTTTGGGTGTGGAACTTGGATCTGGGGAACATCTTCTCGACTTGTGTACTTCTGCTCAGCAGGGTGATTTGTTCCAGGAATCATTCTGGATGAGCTATCTTCAACCGGTGGGAAAGAAGGAGTGTTGATAGCCGTTGGAGTTGGACCATAAACGCTAGAACCTGATGCGGACTGTGCCTCTTGATCAATGACTGGTGTAGGTGGCTTTCTCCGTGGCTTCTTTTCAGCAACCTCAAGTAACGAGGGAAGTGGTTTCTCCTGGGTCTGTGACGGTGGGGAATATGACTGGTCTTGATGTGGTTGTTCATATCCAAGATGGGGTTGTGGCTCCACCTGCTTGTCGTTCTCAGCTGATTGTTGATGACCCGGTTGTGGATATTCTTGGACTTCCTGCTGATACTGTTCCTGCTGGTGCTGTTCCTGCTGGTACTGTTCCTGTTGGTACTGTTCCTGCTGGTGCTGTTCCTGCTGGTACTGTTCCTGCTGGTGCTGTTCCTGCTGGTACTGTTCCTGTTGGTACTGTTCCTGCTGGTGCTGTTCCTGCTGGTACTGTTCCTGCTGGTGCTGTTCCTGCTGGTACTGTTCCTGTTGGTACTGTTCCTGTTGATACTGACCCTGTTCCTGTTGATACTGCTGTTCATTCGGTAACGGAACGTCAACCGCCCACATAGGAGCTGGCTGTTTACTCAACTTTGTCTCGACTTGGCCTACCTGTACTGTCATATGATCGACCATTGAGCTCAAGTTCTCAATCGAGTTAGAGTACCCAAGTTCCTGATATGGTTGTGAAGGTGGGGCAGGAGCATCAATGTTAGAGATGGCTTGTTTGATCTCATAATCACTATTCCGGTTTGGATGTGGTGGTGCCAGTGATCTGCGCGGCTTTGAAGACCAATAGTTGTACTCTGCTTCATCCCCCTGCTCGTTATACTGCTGCTTAGTGCTGTACATAGACTGAGACTGTGGAGCCAAAGAGTGATACTCGTTTTGAACGTACTGTTGATGAGATCTTTGGTAGTCCTGGGAGCTGTGATCATCGAAACCAAAATTCTCCAGGGGGATACTAAGCCTATACTGGTTGGTCTCAATTTCTGGCAGTGGTTCAACCTGTTCTGGCGGCTGATAGAAAGACTCTCTGACAATGGGAGCAGGATTCTGGGCAATTGGAGCAGGAAGTGGTTCGTTGTTATGGTTGAATTTTTTTAATGGATTCAAAAAGGCCAGCTTCTTTGAAGCAGTAGAGTCAGACCTCTGTTGTTTCGGTGTGGTCTTTTCTTTAGCAACAGAAGGTGCAATCTCTGGTAATGACTTCTCCTTCTTCGGCCTTGACTTCTTCTTAACTTTCTCCTCTGGCAAACCATCAAGCATGGAAGTGTAATGCGCTTGAGTCACTTTTTTGATCTTTGGTTTCTCCGGTAATGGAGGTTGATGATTTCTAACATTGGCATAAGTGTTTTGTTCTTCAACAATGACCCATTTTTTGAAACCATCGAATACAACTTCTGAGATCAAGGCTCTTCCAAATAACTTCTTCTTTGTCACAGTCTCTTCAAAGGACATACTAGCCAGCCAAGACCAAATGAAATAATCATCTAAAGACACTCTTGAAACCGATACTGTAGTTTGTGGTTCCCTCAGCTTTGTAGGGGTAGTGTAAAGAGGCCAACCAGGTTTCAAATTTGAATCCTTAGGTTTCTGACACATAGCCTCAACGACCCTTCTCGATTCTGAAGACAATTTATTCAGAATGTTATCATCACTTCGACAGAGAGACTTCAACAATGCATAATCCTCCTTAGCCTCAAACATATCTGGATTGTCAAAAGTCAAAACCTTGGGCACACGATTGAGCATTTCAACAGGTGAAGCAGACATGATATTAGTCTTGATAGTGACAAGTGGGACGCTCACCAGCGTTGTAGAAGAGTACGTCATCTCTGGTGGTGGATAAGAATTACTCGCAAGCAGTGCCTGTAAAGTTCTTGGTAGTTGCAGCTTCGTTGAATGATCATCTGGCAACATTGATCTAAGGAATGAGAGTAACAAATGGAACATAGCATCAGCAGCAGGCAACCAGTCACGTAAGCCGTCAACAAATGTGTTCTCAGTTGGATCCAGACGGGACTTGGTTAGGTTAGCAGTATCTGGAGGACCATGGAATGCCCAAATACCAGCCATCTTGGCGATCTTACGCCCACTTAGTTGGTTGTCCTTGGAATTGGCTGCGAATGAAACGATGAGATCCAAGAAGTCATAAACGATGGAAGCATGTGACGGAGACGACAGGCACTGAGGCATGAACTCCAGGAATGCCTTCTTAGGGTAGTTGTCCCGCTCTTCAAGCTTTTTGAAGGAGTCATAGGCATCCCAGCCGATGATGGCATTCATAGGAAGACGAGCCCAAAGATATTTCAGCGCGGCAACAAGCGTAAACTCATCGGTATTCTTGACACACTTATCCACGATGTTATCCTTAGCTGGAAGTGTTCCGTTAGGGATCACAGTGACCAGGAAGTCTGTGAGCTTGCTGTCGTCTGCCTTCGGTCTGAATGCAAGGAGAACAAGCGGGGTCTTGACACCTTTGATCTTAAGCTCCTGTGTGATGGAGTGTATGAGGTAACGGACGTCGTTACGCGTAAACTCGTGTGTGAAGATGTCCTCGTCATTGTGGTAGTGGCCCTCTGGCAAAGGGAGCGGTTTCTTGTCTAAGTCGACATTGAGGTTCGCCTTGTTCTTCTTGGGGCTCTGAGCGAGCTTCTTGCCTTTGGCCTCGAACTGTTGCGAATGGGCGCTTTGTTGTATGGTCGTAGCAGTCATTTCAAGGAGAACGATTAATGTTTATGTGGTGTGAGTGGTTTGAGCAAAGAAAAAAGCTGGTTTGTAGTTGCTGGTAACGACGCGGTGAAGCAGATCTTGGAGTAGTCGCTGGATCAGCCTTCCGATCAACTTTCAGTTGGAACGCGCAGGAACTAAATCGGATTACAGGAGCGCAGAGAGCGTGGGCTTGGGGTACAATATTGGGATGATAATGGAGTTAAAGGCAGCTGGGGTACTGAACGATTTCAAAAGAGAAGACAGGGCCTTGTCTGTGAGTTTAGCGGCCAAGTTGATCCCGATAGAGCCGTTCTTTGAGGTCTTCGCTTCGAGGTTTTTTTGTTTTTGTTTTGGCCTGGCTGCGCCCAGTTTACGCGTTTGGTGCACGGATGTTTAGGCACGGAATGGGTTTTTACCCCACGTTCAGTGCTTCCTGGTTGATTTATTCATAAAAACTATGTGATATTTGCTGTAACTTAAACCTACTAGATGGCTTCGGCTGATGAAAACGTCGGGATTCGAACTTGGTGGTCTCAGAACTTCTGCGTGCTTACCACGGGTTAAATCTACGTCACGCAGTAACATCTGCCATTTTACCGTGTCAATAGTTGTGCTTCCTTCGCGAACTCGTGATCTCGGCCGAGAAAGCCGTGAAGTTTACCAGTGCAGTGTTGATGTCAACTTAGATAAACAAAAACAAGCGCTACAGACTGCTTCCTATTTTATTTACAATTCACTCTTTTCAAAAATGGCTGAAGATTCGCTGATATCGTTGCTGTACCCACCCCCACCGCCGTACGTGAAGTTCTTCACTGCAGAGAACCTCGACAAGCTCAAACAGCTTCGAGAGGATCAGCAAAGGGCAAGTGACACGGAGCTCGAGTTCACAGAGGAAAACAAGCAACTACAATTCCTAATACCTCCCAATCAACCTGAAGGTGAAACATATCGCTCATTTGGAAGTTTGTGGAACTTTGCTGATAAAATTCCAAAACTGGAGGACCAAGGAATCCCACAGCTTTACAAAGATCTGGACTTGCCTCCTGGCGAGGACTCAAAGTTCAAGATTGATGAACTGAAGAAGCTTCTCAAGTCGCTGCTGTTGAATTTCCTTGAAGTTGTTGGAGTAATGAGTGTAGCGCCTCATGAGTTCCCCACTAAAGTCGAACACATCCGTACAATACTCATCAACATACACCATTTGCTGAACGAGTACAGACCGCATCAATCTCGTGAGTCGCTGATACTGCTTTTAGAAAATCAAATCGAGACGAAGAAGAACGAGATCCTGGAAATAGAGAAGACATGCAGAGAGGTTGAAGAGAAAGTGAAGCTGTTAGTGGAGACGTTTGTGGATGGGAAGACACCCACGGCGGCCAACGAGCCAGAACAGGAACCGCAATCGCAACTGAGTGAATCCCAGCCAGAATCAGCACCCCTGGCAAATGGAACAATGTAATTCATAAGGGTCTCTTACTGAACAATTACCGCCGTAGAAATCCCTGAACTCATTATAAGATGAGGCCTCTTAACTTCCCGCGAAAAATAACCACCACTGTTGAAATCTCTTGTGGCTTTCTTTCTTACACTGAAGAACCACCAAAGGGGAAAGAATCTCCACCGAACACCACACAAACACTCATTTGCCATGAGCGAAATGATGGATATCGATGCGCCACGTGAGTTTCCCAGCTACTGGCGAAGTTCGCGCGTTTGTCGCCCGTTCAATACCCTTCGCCACCAAAGTCCTGTTCACAATTACTAACTCCTGACAGCGGCACATCAACACGACCACGATCACGATCAGCAAAAAGACGGTCAGAAGAAGAAGAAGTTCGAGGTAAGAAAGTGGACAGCCGTTGCCTTCTGGTCCTGGGACATCGTTGTCGAGACGTGCGCAATCTGCAGAAATCACTTAATGGAGCCTTGCATCGAATGCCAACCAACAACCATGACGGAACAACCAGAATGTATCGCCGCATGGGGTAATTGTAACCACGCTTTCCACATGCACTGCATCTCGAGATGGTTGAAGACACGTAACGTTTGTCCGTTGGACAACTCAGAATGGTCCTACGCCAGATACGGTAAGTGAGATTACACAAACACTCTACGAACTCCGCCGTTCCCGCCACCACGCTTCTATTCATCACCAATCTAATGATCCAACGTCCATCTGACTCCTTCATTTCTTCGAGTGTATTACTCGTCCTCTTTGTTGTTACGATCTCATCAATGCAATGTTTCTCATCACGGATATATCGTTATCCAGAGGTGTAGCTTCATTTTTCACCATAGTATCTGTCCGATCTTGGAAAGGAACCCAGAAGTTTGACAGCGAGGCACTTCTGTTCGAAGTCCCTCATCACTTGCGTGAGCTTATCCTGTCCTTGACACCAGAACTCGATGAAGAAGACATAATGCCATGGCTGCGTTGTTGAAGGTCTTGACGTGATGCTTGTCATTGAGATGCCATGATTAGTCAGCGTGCTCAAGGCATTTGCCAGAGCACCAGGATCATCGTGTTCAACAGTGAATGCGGTCAACGTGACAAACTTGTCTGGTAGTTCTTGTCTCAACTTCTGAATCACCTCTTCATTTTTCGTTGAAGTCAAAACCAAGAATCTTGTAGTGTTATCCTTGATATTCTCAACGTTCTTCTTCAGGATTGGGATTCCGTGTACTTTGGAAGCATATTCACTAGCAATAGCAGCAACTTCTTTGCCCTCTTTGCTGGCTATCTCCGCAGCTTTTGATGTACTCGACGAATCAATCTTCTCCAAGTTGGGATACTCACCTAACCAATTGGTGATCTGTCCCCAAGCCTGAGGGTGTGTGTATATCTTCTTCACCTCACTCATATCCTTTGCGTGCGATAAAACACAATGGTGGATAGCGACGAATTGCTCGTATCCAACTGTGATTCTACTCGATGGGTCACGGACGACCCAATCTCGAAGAAGATCATATGTCAATGCCACCTGTCCGTTTGTAGAGTTCTCGAACGGCACGACTGAGTACAGTACCTCACCTGATTCCACTGTTGAGAAACAGTCTCTTATACTGCGTTGTGGGACGAGCTCTGCCGTTTTTCCGAACTCTTGAAGCGCAGCCTGTGGGTAAAAAGTTAGTAGGTATTTCTCTTGGAAGAGCCCATATTGTAGTAAAATACACACTTGATGAGTGTACGTCCCCTCTGGACCGAGATATGCAACTCTGAAACCGGCCATAGTTGTCTGACGGTGGTATTATTTTTCACTGTGATGGACCTTCTTAGATGTTGATACAGCCTGGTTTTTGGCTTGTTGACGCTTTTTGACGATGACTCGGATTGGGCGCGCGACTATACTAGTGGGGAGGGCGAATATTCAACTCTTGGGGCTATTTACAAAGTGCTATTTATCAGTTCTCCAGGGACTGGGCTTCCTCTATGAGCTTCTCAACGCTGAAATTGCTCGATCCGGAAGTGAAGTCCCTTAACAATTGCAGGCGTCTCAGCGAAACTGGAGTGTCAATCATAGCGCCGTAGAATCTCTGGACGTTCAACAACAATAGCTGGGCTTCCTGCAAATTGACGGCGGCATCCTTCTCAACGACACCATTCATCAGCACAACGCCTTTGGAGTCCTTCAGTTCCGTGTGGAAGGAAATGGTGGTATGTGGACGAGCGTATTCCTTGTGGACCTTGAACTCCATCAATGTGGTGAACATGCAATGGACGGTGTTTGGGCCAACAAACGCCCATTGGACGTAGTGCATGTCCATGCCGTCACCTTCACGGGGCAAAGGAAGAACAAAGGTTGGGTTCTCACGGGCGTTCTTATAAAGCTTGTCAAAGACGTCGTTCGGGACTATCGAAATCAATGTGTCATCTCTGTGCTGGAAACGCGCTCTCCAGATAACTTCAATCTCCTTTGAGGTGAGTGGCTCCAACTTCTCCACAGCAATGAAGGAGTTCATGGTTTTGTATGGGGCTTCTGGGGCGTCTGGTGATCTAGGTTCTCTCAGTTTGTCCTTGTTAGCCTTTTTCTCTTGGGCCTTGAGAGCTTGTTCCCTCTCATGTCTCTCCAGCTCGGCCAATGGATCAACCTTGGCAAACTCCTTGCGTTTCTCTTCTATCGTGTCTTTGAGCCTCTCTTTCAACTCATCAACATCCCTGGCACCAATTTCACGAGCTTTCTGCTCCAGCTTGACTCGATACTTCTCCAGAACATCATCTTTGGAAGAGCGCTGGATATAACGGATGTTGGTGCAGACGGCACCGCGAGTCTGAGAAAATCCAGGGATGGATCTAAGAAGCGAGAGTGGTCTAGCTCTAAGCATCTTTTCAGTGTTCTTCCCCCAACTACTGAAAAGCTGAAAGTTGGAAAGATTTGTCGAGCTCTGCAGTGTTCAATTTTGGCCAAATGATGGGTCTAGGACATCTTCGCGCATTGGTAGGGCCACTTGCATAGTAATGCAGTGTTATATTCAGATCTTGGTATTGTCGGAACGGTTTAGTGTTGATTAGTACGTTTTATACAAAAGCTCCATCGAGTCATACTCTATCAGCAGGAAACCAATCTTACTTCAAGCCCTTATCTATCTAGCATTGCAGCCATCATGATTATAATATGAATCTCTGTTTTATTAAAAAGTTTGAGTCAGTATTTACAACTTCGAAACCGCCTTCACATCGACAGGAGCATCATCGGTAACCAAGACCTTGATAGAGCCGTTCTTTGGGTCAGAAGCCAGCTTCAAAGCCTTGTCTGCCTCCTCCAGCTTGAACTTGTGTGTCACCAAGCTATCGACTTTGATTCTGCCATTGCTGATGAGCTTGATAACCGTAGGCCAAGTGTCGTGATATCTATTAATGAACTTGAGGTCAATCTCAGCAAGAGACAAATGCATAAATGGAAGTTTGTTAATGTAGTCACGGCCAACACCGATAACAAGCAACAAACCGGATCTTCTAACGACATAGGCCATGGTGTTGATGGAGGACTCAACTCCGGTACATTCCAAGACTTTTGGTGGTGCCTCGTACTCAGTCTCGCCGAACAACCTCTTGATAGCGAAACCGTTCTCCTTCTCGGATTTTTTAGTGTCAATCTTGTAAGTGATTACATCTGGAACCAAGGTTTTGGCAAACTCCAATCTCTCTTCAGCCAAGTCGGTGATAACTATAGGGGTGCAACCGGAAGCTTTGGTCAAGAGCAAAGTAACGAGACCGATTGGACCGGCACCAGCAATACAAACAGCCTGACCAACGGACAATTGGGCTCTAGTGACACCATGGAATCCAACAGAGACTGGCTCGACAATTGCACCTTGCTCGTAAGTCATGTTATCTGGTAATTTGTGAACAAATCTGGCATCGTGCACCAAGTATCTCTGAATGGCACCCTGGTAAGGTGGGATACCAATGAAGTGAACATCCTCACAAAGGTTGTAGTCACCTTGCATACACAAGAAGCACTTCAAGCATGGCATCTGAGGTTCAATGGCAACACGATCACCAGGCTTGACGTTGGTAACACCTGGACCGACAGCTAGAATATCACCAGCGGACTCATGGCCGAGGACACAGTCCTCGTGAAGAACAAGTGGCCCGATTTTTCCGTGCTTGAAAAAATGGACATCTGAACCACAGATACCAGTAACACGAGGATGGACAAGAACCTGGCCCTCACGGAGACGAGGGATATCGTTGTTCTGTCTCACGTGGAGCTGGTGGTCAGGGGTGCACTGGAGCGAAGGGTTCTGGCAAGTTCCGCACATGGTTGGCGTGTCTTGATTTGTAGTAGCCGAATGGTTGAAGAATGTGGGAAACAAGAGGAAAAACTCAATTTATGGGGAAAATTTCCGCCGGACGAATCTTTAGCCAGAGACAGAGAGAAAGCCGCATGGGGGATAAAAAATCCGGGGTGCCTATAGTCGCGCAAAATTTCGTGACAACTTTCCCCCATTTAACCGCACGTTCTTTATCCCTCCTGTGAGTGGGGAATTGAAATAACATTGCCTTTTTTAAGGAGGATATTCTCCACTTGAAGATATCGCTCATGTTCTCGGATAAATCCTGGATTTGTTCAGCTCCAGCCCCCGCCCCCTGAATAATATTTTTACCGGATAAACCTAGCTTACGCTAGCCATTAGTACTCAAGCTGAACCATAACAGTCTTTGAAGCTACAAGCCTGGCTGGAGGCATCGACAAAATGTTCTGACTCCTCTTGACCACCAAAATCACATTAACCTATGAGGCTTGTCCCTGAATTCCGCTAAAATCTCCCCAGCCGACTACCCTAAAATAGCCTATTTTTCGATTTTGCCGAGACACCCAGACACCACTTTGAACCCGTTATGGCAGTATAGATCTATCTGGTTTCAAAGGTTTGTACAAATACTCCATTGGACATGGCTAAGGCGTATTTCTAATGACACTGGCCTGGTTTCAACACTTATATACGTAGTTTTCGGAGCTAAAGATGGTGATCATAGAGTACTATTATAAGCTCGCGATCGGTAAATGAGGAGTGGTGTCCGGGTGCAGAGTCTCTCAAATACTCGGCTTCAGTTTTAAATACCTTTCACTGTCGATAAAGCTAATCTTAATACCAAATTCTGTTCAAAATTTAGAGGGCTCTTTAGCTGTACTATTCAATAGATGAAACACTGAGCTGATCTGCAAATTGTACTACTACTACTAGTACTCACAAGAACCGGAGATCGGGCCTTAACTATGGGGCGCGAATTCGCGAAAAATCCT